>JXTC01000731.1:64536-81576 GCA_002914845.1 Trema orientale
AGTCCCCACTCTTCAACTCTTCATTACCAACACTTGGCCATTTCTGTTTCTAAATACACATCACAATCATCTTCTTCCTTAAAAATGATTCACCACTACCACAAAAAAGTTCCAAAAAGAACGCAAGAAAATTTACTTTTGTAGTGTGTGTATATATATATATATATTCTACACTCAATGAATCCCACTCACTATTTCACGTTCCTTTTCACATCATTTGACAATGAAAGTTTCTTCATGAAAGTACCATTTCTTTCCATGGCAGTGACACGTGTGGCCCTTTTTGTCAAATGGTGGCTAAAATTATTTTCAGAAGCAAACCAACAAAAGAGAGCCTGTTTATATTCAAACCTATGAACCCAAAATCCACCATGAATGCACTCATCGTACCCATTTTATGAGCAGCCAAAGCTTCAACTCTGGGACTGGCCTCAAATCCTTCAAACCTTTTGCTTCAACTCTGGGATTGGCCCCAAATCCTTTAAACCGTTTTTGAGTCTATCTTTCTAGTTTCGATCTGTTCCAATACAATGGCACCAAATTTGAGCTTTCATTACTTCACTGCCACGTTACCTTTGATACTAGTTTTCTTCTCAGCAATGAGAATAAGCTGCGTAATAGCTGATCCAGCCAAAGACATAGCAGACTGTACGGATCAGTTGGTGGGGCTGGCCACGTGTATTCCTGATGTCAGTGGCCAAGCCAGGGCCCCCACCCCTGACTGCTGCAGTGGGCTCAAACAGGTTCTCAAGGACAACAAGAAGTGCTTGTGTGTTGTCATAAAAGATCGTAATGACCCAAACTTGGACCTTCAGATCAATGTCACGCTTGCTTTGAGCCTTCCTTCAGTCTGTAATGCCCCTGCAAATGTCTCCAAATGTCCAGGTACTTATTCTGCAGTTCAGAATACTTTTGATTCTTAGTTTAGTTTCATAGTATATTGTATTGTACCGGATTGTATATTTCTGATTTCAGATGAGAAATATCATGCAAAATCAATTGATGCAGGACAAGTAGAGAGGAGAATAGAGATAGAAATAGAAACATAAGAGAGATAATAAGAATAAAATGTTGAAATTTTGTAAATAAGTGTGATGCTTAATATAACCAGGCCTATGTGTAGATAGATAATTTCGTATGAAAGGCATGCTAAACATTATCACTACATTATGAGAATCCTAAAACTTACAGGAAAATGCAAACATTACCACTTTCTAAATTTACGCCTAACATTATTGCATAATTTTGATTCTTGATGAATAGGTTTACTCAAAATGGTTTTCTTCATAATTTGATGCAGAGCTTCTACACATGGATCCTCATTCACCAGAAGCTCAAGTTTTCTATCAGTTAGCAGGCAACAACTCCACTCAGACTGCCAGTGGTCCTGCTCCAAGTCCTACTGGTACTATTAACATATTCGTTAACTAATAAGTATTGCTTTTCATATCTCTATTTCTTGTAGAAGAATTAATTCAACATCCAAGGTGCATTTTCTTGTGGGCATGATCATGAAGATCATAGTTTGTCCACAACAAGTGTCTGATATAAGTATTTTCTCTCTTTTTCCTCGATTTATTGAAACTAAAGATGGTTCATGTTACTCTTTTCTTTGTGGGTACTTTTGTGACGTCACAGCTGGGGGTCCAATAAGTACCAAAAGCAAGGGTCTAAGTTCAAGCAGGGGGGCTGGTAAAGAGAAGAGTGGAAGGAAAGCCATTATTGGAGGTGTTCTGCTCTGGACTTTTATTGGCTTGCAGTGGTTCATGTAGGCTGTTGACACTGACTGTTACTTTTCAATCTTGACCATCTGTTATTCCGAAAAATGAGAAGTTTTACTTTGTTACTTGCACATATCTTGAATAATATCAAAAGAAAAATGAAACTGGATTTTGTTTTGATGCGAATTATATAGAGAGAGCCAGACTCTGATAACTTCTCTACGGTAATAAAACAGTCGCTATCTATGATATCAGTAGCTATAAATAAAACATGTAGTATATAATTTTCACAGGAAGAAGTTCCAAGTCAGATATTCTGTCTTGTAATCTTTCTAAAAAATAAATTCAATCGAACAAATTGAAAAATTATTTGGACTCTCATAGCAGCATCCTATAACTGTTACTGGTGTGAGCCTTATTCTATCCGAATTTATCCGACACAATTATGAAGTACTCAAAACCAGTCAAACGCCACTTAGCTTAGATCAGAAAGATGAGTTACTTCTCTATGTGAAAAAGGTTTCTAAGTGAAATTCTTTAATAGCAGATCAAACTTTATGTTTGATCTTAACAAATTTTGAGGATAAGTTTGAACAGATTGTCAAAAATGAACTAGCAGAGAAAAGAAACTTTGCACAAGCTAAACCTTTTTTTCAAATGTGAATAAGAAGTTTCCCCACTTCACAAAAATGAGCACTTCTTACATTAATCAACTCCGACAAATTCCAAGTGGACTAGACTTTGTCAGTTGAACGTGAAGGGCAGCAGCTTCTCCATTTACATATTTTAATTTATGCAGAATCACATGAATTTAAAATACTTACAAAGAAACATAAAACGAAATCCATCTCAAGAAAAGAGTTCCTAATGTTTTGGTTCCACATGAGGATTCTGTGATGAGTATCTTTCATTGACCACTCCCTACTACACTTTTCCTTGCTCAACAGCAAGCATGATTAATACATAAATATCTATTTTTCAGCAAAGAGGGTGAAAAAATAAAAGGAACTTTCTTTTTAAATAAAAATTCAAATTGGGCCATACACTATCACATATGATGGAAATTATTCACTTTCTCTAAAGGATGAGTTAACAAAAGTAAAATAAAATAAAAAAGAAGCAAATGCAACTGATGGTGTTGAAAGGAAAATCAACAGAAGAAATTATTAAGTTGCTTTACGCTTCATGTTCAAGTGAGTCGACAAGATGAAGTCCAGTTTGAGAAACAAAAAAATCTAAAGGGAAGATGGTAACAAACCTGCAGGCAAGTAGATTCTGTTCCAAATTTGTGACAGTTAACAGTTGATAGCTCCATGCTTTAACTCTTCCACGATCCGCTGCCTCACACCGAAATTGCTGCCATTTTTTGAATAATTCTAGCATTAGATAATCAGTCATATTTGAAACCTTCTGCCTGAATGACTAAGATAGTCCAGAACTGCTACTTACATAACAGATATGAGTAAATTTATTATCGGGGCAACCCGTATGCACTAGACCTCACCTATCTATATCAATTGGGCTGCATATGTATTTTAAATTTGGTTGGAGCTTGATAACAGAAGAGATTCAGCAGGAATGCTCCAACGTTTGAAACTATCAGCAATCAAGAGAGCGCAAAATAGAAGCTCCCTGTTGTTAAAATCACTAAAATAAGTTTGGAAGAAAGAAAAATGTTTTTCACTAGCAATGTAACTGCAGTTAAGGGACTGAGAACTGAAGCCTTGTTAGAGGTTTATCAAGGTAATAAGAAAAATAAAGTTTTAAAGTTTTGACATATAACAACCATATAAGCTTAAAAACAATTGTACCTGTATAACTAACTGCAAAGCTTGCAATTGTGTTTCTGAAAGTTGAAACAGTAAAGCAACATCAAGAGTTGCCAATAGAAAAGAGGCATTATGGTGCAGACATCAATTAAATTACTTCGAAAGAAATGGCATGCTGTCATTTTCTGTAAGCCACCTGCATAAAGATCCACCACTTCAATTGGACCTGGTATGAAGTACATTATAATCAGTTAACCAATGCATAAAGTAAGGTTTTGTTACCTAATGAAAGGTTTTGTTACCTAATGAATCATAAAAGTCCACTTCTGGTGGTTAAATTTCGCCACGAACTCATTAAGCATTCATGCGCAATGCAGTAGGCCAGAGCCACGTACTGACACCATTTATGCACAGAAATCTTTGACGATGTAAATTTGAGAACTCAGATGAAGACGTCTTCACAGTACTCCACTATATGAACTCCCCATCAATTTGCACGCGATTTATGTAGGAAATCTTAGGCCAGTCTTCCCCTTTTTCTCTTTGGCACCTTCGATTTAGCAAAGGACATTCAAATATAAATAAATAAGAAAGTGAATCTGGCAGGCCTTCTTTAGGCAAGCAGTGGAGCTGTTCACAACTCAAAATCCACAATTGTTTAAGGCAAACAAGGTGTTGAAAGCCCTTGCCATTTAGTTCTTTAAGATTTGGGAGATTGGAGATGGAAAGCGAGATCAAAGTGGCAGGGAGCATTCCCTCCTCTGGAAATGAATCTAACGCTCCTTCATACATAGAGCGGATACGCAAGCATGTAAGAGTCATGAGTCTTTGGAGATTCCAATGAATGCGGTTTGCAAAGAGCTTTTTGCAATTGATAATGGAAAGTTCATTTAAACTTGAGGGTAAAAGCAAACCTCCTTCAAGAAATGACTCCAATTCCAGACAATTAGATATTTCCATAACGCGAAGCGATGGGAATGCAGTGTGCATTTGTATATCCCTTTGAAGTGCAGTCATTAGTTGTTGACATCTAGAGATATAAAGTGTTGTCAAGTTTGGAAGATAATCAGGTAAACCACCAATTAGTTTTGGACAATCTCTCAAATAAAGCTCCTTTAGACGAGGGAAAAGTCCATCCTCAGATCCAATAAAGGACCACTCCTTCCATTCTGGCATATCTCCAAAACGTAAAACTTCTAAAGATCCAAATGGGCTACTAGCAAAAGAACCATTAGAATAGAACTCAGCACCAATTTTCACAACACCATTAAACCCCCTAATATCAAGCTTTCTCAGAGAGGGAAGCTGCCCCAGTGGCGGCAACAAACAACAATTTTTACAGTTACTCAGAGACACCACTGTTATATTAGAGAACATGTAATCTCCAACCCAATCTGGGAATCTTGTACCCCTATAACAGAGAATAAATACTTCCTTCAAGCTTGCATGAGGTTGGAGCCTATCAAGAACCATTCTTTCATTTTGTGAATCATCAACATGATTACACCAATCCCATTTCAAATGCAACTTCGTAATGTACCTTTTATCCTTCAAATTGGCTTCCACAACATCCTTAACATCAATAACATTCTGAAGCCCTGAAATACAAAGATATCCACGCAATTGTTGAAGCTCCCTCAATTGTCTAATGCTGGACCCGCTACGTTCACCCAAAACAAAGTCAGTTAATGCTTGCAAATTTTTCATTTTATACATTTCTTGCGGCATCTCTTTTATACTTGTGCATTCAATGTAGAGATAGCGCAAATTGATTAGGTTTCCCATGTTGGTTGGCAGTTGTGTGAGATGCCTACAATGCGACAGTATTAGTGTCTCCAAATTGTACAAAGTACATAATGTATTAGGCAACTCTTTAACTTGGGTCCATGACAAGTCTAAGTACCTTAATTGCTTCAAATTACCAATTGAATCAGGTAGCTCTACAATGAGATACTCAGATAGAGAGAGCACTCTTAAGCACAATACTTTCCGCAACAGTTCATGCAATAACAAATTGTTCAATGGAAATTGTTCAGTCTCCTTCCTCCATCCTAACGGTAAGAACGTACGCAAACATTTAGCATCAAATAAAGCCTCAAAATGCTTAATGTCTTTTACATTACGTTTCATGAACGACAAATGACGAGTCTTGCTAAACATGGTAGGTGAGTTTTTGTTATCCAGCCTTGAACAAAATTCTCCTGATACAAATTTAGCTAAATCATTAACAAGGTCATGCATCTTGAAAAACAATTCACTATGTCGAGCTTGTTGAAACAAAGACCTTGATACAAGATCATAAAAGTATTCGTTTCCAACTTCTTCTATTCTCTTGCTTTGTTGGGGTCGTAAAAGATCTTCTGCCATCCATAGCAAAATTAATTTTTCTTTTATAAGCTTATAACCTTTAGGAAATATCGAACAGTAAGCAAAACATCGTTTCAGATGCGGAGGTAAATAATGATAGCTCAACCATAAAGCTGGAAGAATGTTACTCTCCTTTTCAGACAACTCCCATATGTCGCTTTTTACTATCTTTTTCCATTCCTCTGGATTTAGTACAGAACGCAAGAGACCACCAAGAGATTTTACCGCCAAAGGAAGTCCTTTGCACCTCCTAACAATTTGTCTACCAATTACTTCCAACATTGGATGTGCACCCGAGTCTAAACTAAAGGCATGCTTCGCAAACAATAGCCAACAAGCTTCATCAGATATTGTTTCTAGGTAATAAGATGGAACATTAGACATCCTAGAAGCAACAATTTCACTGCGTGTTGTCACAATAATCTTACTTCCATGTGCTCCATATTCTAGAGGACTCTTTAAAACATCCCAATGGACATAGTTCTCATTCCAAACATCATCGAGAACAAGCAAAAACCTTTTTCCTTTCAAAGCATTCTTCAATTTTACTTGCAATTGATGCAAGTCCTCGATTTCACAAGCTCTTGAAGTGATCATCTCAAAAGTTGTTCTTGTTATTCTAAAAACATCAAATTCATCTGACACAGTGGCCCACGCTTTGACATCAAAATGTTTCTCCACCCTAGCATTATCATAAACAAGTTGAGCAAGGGTGGTCTTGCCAATCCCACCCATGCCCACTATAGAAATCACAGATATCTTTGAGCCTGTAATATCATCATCACATAACAACTTAACAATAGCCTCTTTGTCAACATCTCTACCATAAACACCAGATTCTTCAGCCAAAGTTGCAGATAACCTTAGTGAATGTCTACATTGAATACCTTCCTTCAAACCAAGTACATCCTTTTGCTTTACAATAAAGTCTAATCTATCAAGGGTACCTGATAATTTGGATTTTAATACTTTGTCCAATGCAGCAAAGGGAGTTGAAATGAGTTTCAGTACCTGACTTGAGCTGCTTCTATATTCACCTTCCAACTTGGATTCAAAAGCTTGAGTTTTGATATCAGCGATTAAGTCCTCTGCCTCATAGATTGTATCCTTAAGCTCATCAAGCCACACTTTCACAGATGGGTTCTTGATTTGCTTCTCCTCAGCATCATTGAGGACCAAATTAGCAGACAACAACTTGATCTTCAACTCCTTGATCAGTTGGTCAATGGGTTTCTTTCCACCGATAAAGTCAACAACCTCGCGAGAAGTTAATCTCTCGAACAAAACCTGAAGCGAAGCTGAGAGGAAAGCCCCACCCACGAGTTCTGCAGCCATGTTTTTGTTCTCTTCTTCTCTTCTAAAGAAATAGATAGATGAACCAGTACGGAGTACCCTCTAATTGAAGGAAAACAGCTCGGAGAAATAAGAGGTTTGGGTTCTACCGTGATAACAGTTACTTCCCCAAAGCTTTGTCAAAATACATTTTCGGTCCAAAAAAGTAAATACTCTAATTTGACCCCTATGTTTAAATTAATAAAGTCTGAAACCTTTTTTTTTTCCTGAAATGGTGACCTACCTCACGCTCGATTAGACTTTGGTCCTAGGGGGCTCATAGTATTACAGGACCTAATCCAATAGAATAATGAGATAGGACGCTTATCTGGTTTAAATTTGAACGCGTTATATTTGAATTTGAATGTGTGCATTTAATGTAGATATATTATCACATTTATTAAGGGATATTTCCCATTAATTATGGAATATAAAAGTATCATGAATAGATAAGATTTATAGACGTAGTTTTCTCTGGAAGAAAATACGTACAATATGAGAAAAAAATAATAATAATATCTCTTTTTCTCGTATTTCTTTTCTACTCTTCTAAATAGTGAGGCTCTTGAGTTGTGGATTCTTTGTAGTTATTCCGGCTAACGCTGTGTGATAACCACATAATTATGAGCATAAAAGATGACGTTCAATCTCGAGTACGTGAACCATTATGGCGAATCCTGGACCGGTGCCAACTTGGAGATCCGACTCTGCACCGGCATATACACTTCCGCACACAATATCAAGGTGATATTTTTTTCCTTTATTGGCATCAAAGCCTCGAGGGAGGTATTTATGTTCTAAAACCGATATATACCACTATTTTGCCATGTTTCTAGTTTATATAGTTTTGCTTATCATTTGGATATGATTTTTGTATATGTGGTAGATGCTTATCATATTATTCTATCATTCAAATTTCATGATCATTTGATTTACAGTTTCGATGATATTTAGAGTCAAAATTGTTTTTTCCTGAAGTTTGACTCTAAATCGTGATTGTATAGTTGCTTGATTTTGCACGATTTTTCCAGAATTGAATTCTTTGTGAAAATATCTTTCTGATCATATATAATTCGTATTTTTTGGAATTTTATTTTCGGAGATATGATTTTTTAAATTTTATGTCATATTTGTAAATATTTTTTGTATTTAGCAACTTATATTTTTGAATCACACTCTCTCCGCGAGAGAGTGTGTCTCACTCGCCTGTAGAATGATGGAGTTTGGAATGACACGGCATGACAACGGGACGAGGATGACATGAGGAGTGCGTTGGTGGCCAAAACTGGTCCGTGTGTCGACAAAAGATGGTGCCAACAATTAAGGCCACTGGGCCGCGCCTGGTCAAAGGCCTAGCAGCCTAGGCTGGGCACGGCCTAGCCCAAGGCCTAGCCACGCAGGTGCCTTACTTTAAAAAATAAAAATAAAAATAACGAGTTGCTATTTTATAAAAATAAATTAAAATAAAATTCCAAAAAATAATTTCTTAAATTCCAAATTTATTTATAAAGAGAATTACATATTTTTTTAGACTAAAATATATGCTCTTTTTTTTTTTTTGCAATTTTTGTGATCTTGATTGTTCAATTATTATGTCCAAAATGTGCAATTTTTTGGGAAAGAAAAATGATTTGTGGCAATTTTTTTTTACTAGGTGTAGTTGCATTTTTTTTTTTTCACACTAATTAATTACCTTAGCTAGCATGCTTAATTGCATATAATATTATGTCATTATTAGAAATATGCTAGGATTTTTTCTTTTAGTGGAAGGCTTTAATTAGCCTATTTTTAAAATTCCTAGCATTATTAATTGCATTTATTTTGAGATATTTGTGCAATTACTATTGGATATGATTTGTGCATTTTTTTTAGAAATTTTATGACAATTTATTTTGAGATGTTGTAGCTGCTTTATATATTTAGCGCTTATTTAGTTAGAAAATAAATGTTACATGATACTTTGACATTTATTTTATTTTATGATATATATACATGCTTATTTTATGCACATATTTTTATAGCATACTGGGTATATTATAAACAATAGGGGACTATGGTTGAGTTGAGATTAATTAATCTCCTCCTAAAGATTTTGTACATTATTTAAATTAGAATTATAATGTAATGCTTATTGTGGGAGATGATTCCAAACATAGTAAAGTTTTCATTTTGCAACTTATGTGAAATTATAATGTCTAATTTAGTCTGATGTCACAAAATATTAGAATTATAAGTATATGCTATTATTCGAGCTTAGATATTAATAAGCCTTAGCTAGTGAAATTATACATAGAGAGATTGCAATTTTTATGAGGCGCAAATACAATTTCTTCACGAGTATAATTAGTACAAATTTAGAAGAATTTACTAGACCATTTTTTTTGGAAACTTATTGTAATTTATAGTGAAAATTGGCGCGGGAATATCGCAGTATTAAATTCTCTTATAAATATCCTTATTAAGTTATAGTGAGGATCGGGTGTACTGCTACATTAAATTCTCCTATATAGATAATTGTTTTTTAAACTTAGTTGTACTAGAATTAGTATAATTGGGAATAGACTAATAAGTTGCCATCTAGAGTTACAAAAATAGACACTATTTAATTTTTGCTCCTAATAAGAACAGTTGAACAATTAAAATTGTGTGTCATTTTTAGCAATTTAGCATGGAATTTTTGTAAAAGTAGTGTAGTGATTAATTAAAATAATAGGAGCATTTAATACTTGTCTTAATGCGTGTTAGGGATATCTTAAGAAAAATATTAATTTATTTCTTAATTGCAACAGATATATGATATTTCAAAAAGTGTGTCTAGCGGCATAGTTAGAAATTTGATGAGTACCATCAAGCGCCATCACAGGGAAGCATGGTAGGTAATAGAATAATTATTTATGTTTTATGCTAGACACTTAAGGTCCAAGCAAGAAACATAACTAAATGTTTCATTGAACTTAATTGAATCAGCACACTTTCTAATGTAGAACACCAAGCGCTAATAAAAAATGTGATGTCTTTCTTAAGTGCTTTAAGGAGCTCAAAGAGACCATCAAGAACTTTTATTTAGCTGCATAGTCACATTATTAGGAGCTTTGATCAGAGATTAATAAATTTAGAGTAAAATTTAGAGCAATAAGTTAGGCCACTAGTCGTTCTAGATTTCTCACTCGTGAATGCACTGATGTGATAGTTTGGAAGGCTAAATACTTAGATTATTTATTTCTCTGCTTCAGTAGGATTGTAGAAATAAAATAATCATAAAAAAATTATCAATTGCCATTAACTGAACCTGCGCAAGATTATTTATGAAATGTGTGCAATGATAGTGATGTATTTCCTTAAATAATCTTATGCACTAAATAGTAATCTTTGGAATAAGGAGCTAACAGTTCTAAGTTTTTGTACTCTTCCATACTTCTAGTAGTACTATTCTAAACTTAGTGGATCCAATGGTCTTAGAGTAGTTTCTATATTTTCTGTTATATTATAAGGCACCATATAAAGGCAACAAATGATTAGCAAAAATTGAGAACAGGTTAGAGTTGTTACTTAACTCGCTTAAGCTAATCATCTATATAATTGGCAAGAATTCTGAATATAGAAACAAGGCAATTAGGGCATCTTTTTGACTTAGAGTTGACATTTGTGTGCCTATATAAGGATAATTTTATCAATATTACTTTCACATATATGTGCTTATAAAACTAATTTAATCTCATAGAATTTAGTGCATTATGTTGTATTAAGTGTCTGTTTGAAGAATTAAATATAGTATTTTAATTTTCACAGAATTTAGTGCACTATATTGCATTAAGTGTCTGTTTGAAGAATTAAGTATAATATTTTAATTCTCACATTACTTAGTGCACTAGGTTGCATTAAATGATTATTAGAATAATTGAATTTCAAGCTCTTTAATTCTCCAAAAGATTTAACGCATTGAGTAGCATAAAATACATTAAGAAGAATTAAATTAATAATTTACTTCTCACATAATTTAATGCACCATGTTGCATTGAATGATTGTTAGTAGAATTAAAATATTCATTTAACTTTCACAAAATTTAATGCATCAGGATGCATTAAGTGTTTGTTAATTGGAGAATTAAAGATGCTTAATATTCTCATAGCAAATAGTATTGAGTTGCTATAGTCATTTGTTAGAGGATTAAAATAAAATTAACCCTCATAAAATTTAATGCACTGGGTTGCATTAAATGTTTATTAGAGAATTAATTTTAAAGTGCAAGTTATGTAGAAATATTTATTAGCTAAGTGATAAAAATGTTGATTTAAGTAAATAAATATCTCGCATTAAGATACGTTGAGATAATAAAATGTTAAGTGGATATGGCTGAAAAATTTACTTTGCTATATGGTAAAGTAATTTTTTAACTTGTGGCCTTTTATCCTTAACTAATTATCCTATACATAGTGAGTTGCGTGCAATACAAGAATATGAATCAAGCATACTATTGATTAAGTGTGATCTCGAATCATCTAGTGGGAGTGTACCATTGAATGGGAGTGTACCACTATAATAAACATATTATTGATTCTAGTAGGTCAATCATGTAGTGGGAAACAGAAAACACTCATGCACTGAGTTCAACCTGTACTTACGGGGACT
This sequence comes from Trema orientale, assembly GCA_002914845.1. Lineage (NCBI taxonomy): Eukaryota > Viridiplantae > Streptophyta > Magnoliopsida > Rosales > Cannabaceae > Trema > Trema orientale. The sequence goes on from JXTC01000731.1 coordinate 76,356, forward strand.
CGAACTCCCGACCCCATAGAAGCCAGACCTCCAAGGCGACACTCTAATACGAAGCCACCACCACCGGTGGTAAATGTGAAACACTTTTGTTTTGCCTAAACGGGCATATTTGGACGGGTTGATTACAATTTTATATTTTGCCTTTTGATTGTTTGTTTGTTCAGTTTATAACTTGTATTTTGCTTAGGACTTTTTAGCTAAATGGTCGAATTTTAGCTCATAGTTTGCAAAATGAATGTTTTTCAAACATTGTTAAAAAAAAATCAAAATTAATTAAAAAATTATCGTTTCTCATATTTAGTATATTAAAATATATTGATTTATTTTTTTAAAATTGATTTATTTTTTAAAAAATTGATTTACTTTATAAAAATTGATTTACTTTATAAAAATTGATTTACTTTATAAAAAAATTGATTTATTTTTCAAGTGATATTTTTTAAAATATCATTTCTTATAAATACTCTTTTGGTTATTATCAACATTGATTTTTAGATTAGAAATTTGTAATAAATTTATACCCTCTCTTAGTCAAATACTAATTTTAACCATTGAGTTTACCAAAACACCATTTTAAACTTTAAAGATATATATTTTATCACTTAATTTAAATTTAAAACTAATTAAAATTAATAGTTAAAAGAAAAAATATTAGAAATAATGATAAAAAAAAAAGCAAAAATCTATAAACATTGAATATTATTTACAAATATATTTATTAATTTTAGATAAGTTTTAAATTTGAACTTCTTTTCGAATATTATATTTATACTTTAGAGGATGTTTTGGTAAACATATTAGTCAAAATTGGTGTTTGACCCAAAAAAAGTACAAATTTGTTACAAATTCTAAATTTGAATGTCAATGTTGATGATAATCAGAACACAAGGCATAAACTGAACAAACTATCAAAATGCAAGATATAAAAATGTAATTATCCCTATTAGGACACTTTCACTTAATTTTAAAAAAATGGATACATATTGCATTTTAATTATACATTTTAAAAATAAAACATATAGGGTAAATATATACATGTTGCATACATTTATAAACATATACTTGTAATATACATATATAAATAGTCTACCCATTTTTAAGTGTACTTTTATACATAAAATGTATTCCATAGGTATACATTAATTTTGTGGTATACATTTCTCTTAAAAAAATAATAATAAGATTATTATTAATTTTGACCATCTTTTAAAATATATAATGAGAAAATGAACAAACTATAAATCATTTATAAAACTAAGACTTTCATTTAATGAAAAATCGGAATTCTAAAAGTACCCACAACTCGACCTCGATCAAAAATTTTCAACCATATCGAAAAAGGTAAAGTGAAAGACCACTAGTCCAAAATTTTCGACCACCAGTAGAAACAGATAGAGTGACGTCGAACAAGTTAGAACATAGTCAAAAAATTTCGACTCTAGTCAAACGAAAGGGTGACCGAGATTTCAAGATCAGGATTGGCAATGGTAGCGGTGATCGCAGAAGCACTTTCGCATTGTTGGAGAAGAATATATTTTAGAGTTTGTTATGGAATGGAGTATCTAAGTAATTTTTAGAATTTGACATGGTAATAAGGGTTAGTTTTGATAATATTTATGAATGAGTCTTTTTGTTTATCATGAGTATCTTAGTGGACTGTATAGGTGAAAATATCCAAAAATATATATAAAACATGTATAAATCTATTAAAAATAATAAACCAGCATCTATGTTAAAAAAAGGGTTATTTATGTATTTTTTCTAATTTCAAGGTGTTTTGAGGAAGATTATGTCTTTAAAAAACATTAACTTTGGGTTCATTTCCGCAAATTTTAACAAAGATCGCAGTAGTGGTCGAAAGTTCTGATAATTTTCGAGAACATTCTGACAATTTTTGACCATTTTCGACCATTTCGACAAAAGTGACATATGCGACGACCTTTCGAGAAAAGTGATATTTTTAAGAATATTTCGACAAATTTTTATGATTTTTAACTTTTGTTTTATAATTTTTGAAATATTTCGACGAAAATTATTGAAAAGGATTGAAAATCATTGATAAACTCCTAGTTAATTTTTTTAAGACATACATTACCTCATACATCTCCAAACTTAGTAAAAAACTAATTTAAACATACCCACAGCATTTAAAGAAAGAAGTTGTTAATAACGTAGACTTGAGAAAATGCCCCAAAATCTTCAAAGGTATTTTCATATGAAAATTGTCCAAAAGCATCGATTTCATTATTAATATATGGGTCAAATTAAAGGACTTTTAGAGCATATTTGATAAAATTTCTCCTTTTGGTTCCTCACATTGATGGTTGCCTATGACTTCTCTACTGCTTTATGGGAAGTCTTCTTCCTTTTTTTTTTTTTCCCCCAGTATTGTAAAGTATAACGCAATATAGAAATCGACGAAATGGCACTACATTAGTCTGTGTGGTTTTTTCCACTTGTATGAAATAATTTGATTTATAAAATCCCTAAATCCCAATATGCATTTAAATGTATGTTCTTATAAAATGTACTGTAGTTCAAGTCACTACAATATAATTCTTTTAACTTCTATACACATTTGTAAATTGTATTTCTTTTTTCTATATCACGATGTAATTAATATTTTTTTAATGAAAAAAATACGATTTAGAATAAATAATAGATTAAGATTTTAATTGGCCAAATTTCAAGTTGTGAAACTCAATATTTCCAATGCTATTGTCCAAACCGCAGAAATTGTAACGTAAATGTAGTTACAGTTTGATTTAATTTCTCAAGACTATTTCAAATCAGGTGATCTGATAATAGGTATAAACCACATGAGCCCTCATGAGCATACAAAATAAAGGGTAGAATCATCGAACTATGCGATTAATTCAATATAAAGAACACTTGGTATGTGGAAGATCGTTAGGAAAATAGCCTTTAAATTATTTAGAATGCAGCCAAATTAATTTTAAATTTTCTAAACTCAAGATCGGTTTTATTACGTTACACATGAATTCTAAATTCAAAGGAATAGCTTGAACACTTTCAACCTCTAGATCTTCTAGTCTAATCACGGAATAAAATTGCTAAAAATCGTACGCACAAAACCTTGATCATGCCACCAAGAAATTTGGAGATGAATGCCTTCTTCTCCAATCCTCTGAGCTTCTTAAACCAAGAAACTCAGATTTTCATCACAATTTTGTGAGACAGTCTTCAACTAGTACAAAATCAATATCCTGATATCTATAAGTGTCTATATAAAATAAAGTACTCATGAAAAAACTAAAACCTAGTAGCAAACTAGGAGCTAGGTTTGAGCATGCCCCTTGGGACTAAGGTCTGCGTTTATGTTGCAGGTCACATGGCTGCAACTTATCAGCTATGATCAAGCCTCCTTGTGGGGTTGGACGAAAAAGCATCATAAATAGGTCGTTGCTTAACCCCCCTCTTTAGAGGAAACTATACCATATGCCTCTGTTTAAAGCTATGTGTTAATGAATATCCCGTTTTTATTTTATTGATAAAAATATTTCTTTTTAAATTTTAATGATTATACTTTATCATTATACCCTATATAACTTAATTTGACATATTCATGTATATAATTAATTTATCATATTATATAATTCATTTACCATAGTATATAATTGATTTAGCATAGTTTATAATTAATTTACCATTATATATATTCTTTATTTACCATATTAGAAAGTAGTATATCACTTACTTCCCACTCATATGCAATGATATATAACTAATTTACTACAGACATAAAAAATCACTAAAATATCAATTATTTATATGATTTATTTGAGAAAAAATGGTAAATGATAAATGGCAAAACTATCACATATAAATACGACTATGTCCCCCACCTACAACTCCACAATCATCTAAGATGTGAATAAATCACCCACACCCATAGCTCCACAACCATCCAAGCCCACCCAAGCACTCCCACTTAGTCAATTATGACTAAAATTCCATTACTTTTAGTAAATAAAATAATATATGGACACCAATCCAGTAGGTATTTTTTTATCTTTTTACCTATACATAGGTATCGTTTTGGCCAATGAAAATTTATTATATATATTTTTTTATAGTAAAAAGTAAGAGAGAGATATTGTTATTGTTATACGTGTTTTTTTATACGTTTTTTTATTGTTTTTATCTCCCTTTTATGTTGTTCTCCCGGCTCTAAAAAAATATCTCTACATATGTGTAAGAGAAAAATATCTCTTTTCTTTTGGCCCCTGTTATATATATATATAAACATAATTATAAACAAATACACACATATTAAACTCTCCTCCCAAACTGTCTGCAAATCCCAGCAAAGAAGTTTCCCTCGACAATCGAAGCAAAAGGTACTAATTTGATTACAACACTAATGAACAAGCAATAAAAGATTAATGGAATTGTTGTCGATGGTTGATTCGGTGGGCTAAGGACAATAAGCAAGAAAGTCCCAAAAAAGTTCGGCTTGAAGTTGTTCTCAATACTGAAGGTAAAATGCCCAGACACCGCAGCACCATCGCCACAGCCTCCTCCATCAAAACTCCTAAGCTCTCTAGAGACCCCAGCTTTGGAATCAACGTCTTCTCCATGCTCGAAACCAACAAAATGGCGGCTAGAGCTTCGAGATCCTTGAACCCTAGCTTTGGAAGGTAGAAGAGGGTTGAGATGAGAAAAAGATAGACTAAAACTAGATCTGAAAGAGTATATCTAAAGAGAAAAGCTTACGGGGTAATTTTAGTATTAAAAGAATTCAAATAACAAAAAGGGGCATTTTTGTTCAAAGAATGAAAAAGGGATATTTAGTAAATAGAAATCTCAAAAATGGGGTATTTATATACAAAGCCCATAACTTTGTGTGCGCATGGGCCCAGTAATTTGCACATTGTGTTCAAACTTAAGTAGTCCAATCATGGGGCTTTGAGGAAAATGGCTGAATTTTGGGGCCCTCTGCTAATAATTTCATATGTTTCGAAAAAAATAATTTTTGAAAACAATCACCATAGTTTTGCAAACAAAATAAAAAATGCAACGGAATTGGTTTTAAAATTTCTCTTGAAGGTGTAATCCTATTAGTCTTATTGGGCTTAATTGATCACTCATTTATTTCTGGGCTTTATTTGAGCTAGACGTGGGACATGATAGATCTAAATAGCCTAAACTCCAACGAGTCAATTATCCACAATCATAATTAGCTCTTAATTATGATTGT
>JXTC01000731.1:85518-98407 GCA_002914845.1 Trema orientale
TATTTGAGCTAGACGTGGGACATGATAGATCTAAATAGCCTAAACTCCAACGAGTCAATTATCCACAATCATAATTAGCTCTTAATTATGATTGTTCCTTGTCCATTAATATTGGGTTACTCTATTATAGAGCTAATAATGTACTCTTATACTAAATGTCATTTATTTTTATAAGGCTCCTAATCCAATAAGTATTTTTTTTACCTATCTATAGTTATTTTTTTTAGCCATTGGGTCGTTATCTAATGGGTACCATAATTTGAGTAGTTTGAAAAAAATAATAAAAATAAATATCTATTATTTAATATTTTTCTCTCTCTACCTTTTACCATGAAAAGACGTGCATTAATAATTTTTAATTGAACAAAACAATATTTATAGATAGGTTTAAAAAAAAATACTTACTGGATTGATACCCATACAAAGCTGATTAATATTTTAATTAGCTCAATCTATTTAGCGTATACTATACCTGCAGATATACTCTTGATGCACTACCATACTAGTAAGGTGAAATAATTGTATTATCTCTCTAATACATATTTATATTTGAGTTGTCATTTTTCTCTAATAGATAATAGTTGACTACAGTTTTGTATCTGTCTATACAAACATAGTTTAATTCACAAAATAAATATTGGGTACTTGGTTTATATTATCCAAGTTCTTGAAAAAACTCAAAGTAACATAACATGCTTAGTGCTCGGAATCATGAAGTACATTCTTATCAATTTAGAAATTTTATCTTCTAAAATATTGAAGTTCGAGCCAATGAATCAGAACTAGTCCTTTAGTTAGTCAAAAAGATAAGAATCATAAAGGCAAGTCTAGCAATCACTAGGATTAAAGTATTCCTGCAATAACACTAGATGATTGAAAAGTAGAATATTAGGTTATGACACTTAACCATAAATTCTATCTTCATTCGGTTATATTTAATGCACTTATAGCTTTTTTTATGACGTACTAGTATTTCTATCGATATCAAGCTTCGATGATTAGAGACTTCATCAATCTCGATGAAATAGACTACACTATATGTTATGGTATTATAAAATATTTTATCTTTATTTGCAGAATATGAACTATTTATTTAAATACAATGAAATAAAAAATTTAGTTTCCTACATGTGAACTCTTCACACAAAAATTCTTTATTATTCATTATAAGTCATGGAATCTTTTAGACGTTTGCATAAAATATACATATCATATGTATATATGTATATAATTGAGACATAATATTTAATTTATTCATACCAAATAGATAATATTTAATTAATTTCAATAAACATTGTTCTAAATGCCAACATAAAAATAGTTTTCTAGGCATATTCCCAACGCCTTCTTTAGTAGGGATTGTTTTATATAGTAGCTCCAAAACTCAGGTTTTGTTATATAGTAATTAAATAAATATCTAGAAATATAGAAATTTTTTAGTTCATTACCAAAGATACCCCCTATAATGGTTTTAAACTTCAACCAGTTAGTTGAAAAAATTCAACCATTTAGTAAGCAAAACATCAACTAATCAGTTGAAAAATTTATAAGCAGCTAGGAGATAAATATCAACCAATTTGTCGAAAATTATAGGCTGATTTAAAACTTTACAATAAAAATTACTATAAACTAAAAAAAATGAAAAAAAATGCTAATTAAGGGCAAAAATTTACCCTATCAAGTTGCCATTAAGCCTAATTTCTACTCTTTATTAAATGTTTCTTTATAGTAAAATAGCTATGTATATCAGTTTAAGTAACAAAATAGATAGCATATCAGTTTTGGTATAAAGTATACTATTGTACTATATATACTTATAATGAAAAAATTTATTTTTTTTGTTCTAAGGCTTTTTTTTTTTTTAGGCGGACTTGTTTTCTTGTTTTTTTCCGGTTTTTTAAATTTGTTAATTTTTTTTTTTGCCAACGGTTTTTTTGGAAAAATTTTTTTTAAAAAAAAAAGGAATTGGCCTTTAGGCAGGGGGAGGGGGTGAAAAAAAAAGCTCTTGTTAAAAGAGATAATATTATTTTTATACCTTGTATTTTGACACTTTGTTCAAATTATATTTTTTGTTTTGGTTATTATCAACATTGACCTTTAGATTTAAAATCTGTTATAAATTTATACTCTGATACCAACTTAGAGCAGTTAATTTACCAAGATGCTGTTTTAAAATTTGAAAATAAACCATACAAAAACTGATCCGAGAATAAGTTTATTAAATCATCTTGGTAAATTTAATTGATCTAAACTAGTGTCAGGATATAAATTTATAACAAATATTAAATCTAAGGGTCAATGTTGATAATAACTAAAACACAAGGTATAAACTAAACAAAGTATCAAAAATATAAGATATAAAAATTATATTATCTCTTGTTAAAATAAAGCGAATATGGACTATTTGTTATAAAAATTCTCTAATTATTCTCTGTAGACATATACCTATTTGACCAATTTAATTTAAACTCTAATAAACTAAATCCAATTCAGATTAGGTACACTTAATTTTTTTTTCTGAATGAAATTAAGTACTCATTTTATCACTTTTAGATTATTTTACTAAAAATTGAAGACTACACTATACTATTGAATTCAATATGGATTCTATACATTAAGCAACGAGAAGGGGGGCAAAATAAAAAGCTATTGTTAAAAGGGATAATATCATTTTTGTATCTTGTATTTTGATACTTTGTTCAAATTATACCTTGTGTTTTGGTTATTATCAACATTGACCTTTAGATTTAAATTTTATTTCAAATTTATATCCTGACGCCAACTTAGAGCAGTTAATTTACTAAGATGTCGTTTAAAAACTTTGAAAATAAACCATATAAAAACTGATCCGAGAGTAAGTTTATTAAAACATCTTGATAAATTAACTACTCTAAACTGGTGTCAGGATATAAATTTATAACAAATATTAAATCTAAGGGTCAATGTTGATAATAACTAAAACACAAGGTACAAACTGAACAAAGTGTCAAAATATAATATATAAAAATGATATTATCTCTTGTTAAAATAAATTGAAAATGGGCTATTTGTTATAAAAATTCTCTGATTATTCTCTATAGGCATATTCCTATTTGACCTATTTAATTTAAACTTTAAGAAACTGAATCCAATTCCGATTAAGTACTCTTAATTAATTGGACTCAATTTATCAATTTTAGATTATATTACTAAAAAATAAAGACTACACTACACTACACTATTAAATTAAATATGGATTTCATACATTAAGCAAGGAGAAGAGGGCCAAAAAAAAAAAAATATTGTTAAAAAGGATAATATCATTTTTATACCTTATATTTTGACACTTTGTTCAAATTATACCTTGTGTTTTGGTTATTATCAACATTGACCTTTAGATTTGAAATTTGTTACAAATTTATACCCTGATACCAACTTAAAGCAGTTAATTTATCAAGATACCATTTAAAAATTTGAAAATAAACTATATAAAAATTGATCCAAAATTAAGTTTATTAAATCATCTTGGTAAATTAACTGCTCTAAATTGGTGTCAGGATATAAATTTATAACAAATATTAAAACTAAGGATCAATGTTGATAATAACTAAAACACAAGGTACAAATTGAACAAAGTGTCAAAAATATAAGATATAAAAATGATATTATCTCTTGTTAAAATAAAGTGAAAATGGGCTATTTGTTATAAAAACTCTCTAATTATTCTCTGTAGGAATATACCCATTTGACCAACTTAATTTAAACTCTAATAAACTAAATCCAATTCCGATTAAGTACTCTTAATTAATTGGACTCAATTTATCAATTTTAGATTATTTTACTAAAAATTGAAACTACACTACACTATTGAATTAAATATGGATTCTATACAAATACGGGAAATATTAGGTTGTATTTAAAAAGTAAGTATTGCTACAAAAGATTGAAAAAATACAACCTTGGGCAAAAAAAAAAAATTAAAATAAAAAAATTAATTAGGCCTATATTTTACGTCAATGTCATTTTTGCAATGTTGCAGTAAAAATTTTGTATTTCTGAAACTCTATGAATAAGTTATGGCAGTTTTGTAATTTGATGTAATTCCATCCTAGTTTTTTTATTTATATATTTTTTTCCTTTTTTATAAATAATGTTGAACTCTTCTTTTAGATTCTTAGATACCATAAGTATCCTTACAAGATAAAAGGTGGTAAAATGTATTCTACCATAATACTTACGGTTACCTCTATGTTTTTTTTTTTTTTTTTTAACTTTCTTTTTTCCCCTTTTTGTAGTGTGAATGTCTAAATTCCTGACTACTAGATTTTTATTGTAAAAAACTGATGTCTTATTTATTTATTTATTTTTTTTTTTGGAAATACAAATGACCATATCTCTGGATACTATAAGAATCTTGTACTATCCTACCTAGATACCTATGATAACAAACAACAAAATTCTTAGATACGATAGGTATCCTCTAAGCTTATTTATTTGTTTTCACGGTATTATGCCTGAATTCCTGGATGTATAAATATCCTTGCGGTATCCTAGTAAAATACCTATAGCAACCTTTCTTCTTTCTTTCTTTTTCTTTTTTTTACTTATAATATGAATGACCAAATTCTCGGATATCATAGGTATTATGGTTATATCCTACTAAGATACCTATAGTAACAAACGACCAAATTTCCAAATACCATAGGTATTTTGTTGATCTCCCATTTTCATTTCTAGAATACTATAGGTAAACAAGTAAAATACCCTTGATAACCTCTCTCTCTCTCTCTCTCTCTCTCTCTCTCTCTCTCTCCCCCCTCCCCCTCCCCCTCCCCTTCTCTCTCTCTCTTTAATAAGGAATACCAAACTATTTTTTTACATATCACGGATATCATAGATAAACTAGTAAGATACCTATAGTAATTTTTTTGGTGACTATTGGTAAACAAGTAGAAGAGCATCAATACTAACAAAATGGGAGACCACTCGCTTCATAAGCATCTAGACTTGGTATGTCTGGTTCTTTTATGTTACGGGAAGTGGCGCCTTCGCTGTGGCCACTACTATCTTAGACTCTACTTAATGAATTTCCCCTAATCTAAGCAAAAAAATAGGAGACCAACAAATACTAAAGAATAACAAAAGTTTAAATTATATTCTTAATTCAAATTACAAAAGTAACTATATTAGATACCCATAGTAGATGAGTACAAACTACAAGGCATACCATTTTGATTGGTGTCGTTTTTCTATTTATTTTAGTTATTTATTAATGTCCTTTTTATTAGTTTATTTATATTTTTAGTTTAATTATGTTTAGTTTCGCATTTTTAGGTGTTTTAAGAGTAAAAGAAGAAAAAGGAGCGAAGTTAGAGTTAAAACAGGACAAATAGACAAAGGAGGCATAAAACCAAGCGGACAGAAGCCTAGCACCAGAACCCGTGCGCCGTGGCAACAGCATGTTGATGAGGAAAAAAATAAAAGAGGTAGAAACTCAATGTCCCTGTGTTGAGTCCTGAGAGCCGTGGTGTTAGTAGTTATGTACATACTGTGATTTGATGAATTTGAGTCCTCTTAGGCTTCTAACTTGTTCCAATAATTACAATTATGCTATAAATGAGTTATTGCCTATAAAAGGGTCATTCTAGGTTAGAAGTTTATAGAGCCAAGTGAGTATTAGAAAGAAACTAAGCCTAGAACTCTAGAGTGCCTGGAAAGAAGAGAGAGAAGGTGATCGAAACAGTGTGTGATTAGGGAAGTTCTGTTCAGAATTCTTGCCCTCTTCCTAAGTGTCTTTGTATCATCTTACCTTTGTATTCTGTTAGTGTGTCTTTTGATTCCATAGTTATGTTAGGCTAGTTTTATTTAGCTAAGGGTTTTTGAAACCCTAGCCATGCAGTCAACAATTTTATTTTGTGAATATATGATTTGCTATTCAATATATTGAGGTTGTTCGTATTTTTATGTGCTTGATTTATTATTATAATGCATATTAATTATTTGGGTGGCTAACTAAATAGTTTATATGGGTTATACATTGCTAGAATTCAGGTTTGAGTGTTTGCTAAATCTAGTTCTAAGTGGTAATTCTAATTAATTGATCTCATTTGAATAGGTTAACTAGGATGGAGAATGTTATGCGATCTTAAATCCATGATTGGTCAACGCCAAGAAAGTCAACAGTCGGGTGCGTCAGGTCGCATATAAGTTTTTTTTATTAAAGAGCGACCTCTTCCGAATAAGATAGATGCGACTAGTATAAAAGGAAATTATATCAAGTATCTTCAAACGGGTAATCAACATAGAAAAAGAAACAAGCTTCAGAATAGAGATCGAGTAATCCCTTTGTTTAATTTGAGAAGTTACTCGATTATATATTGTTACCTGAAATTATATTTTTTGATTATACACTTACTCGTTTATGTAATTAAGAAACTTTAAGCCATCCTCATCTATATAAAGGTGGCTTAGTCTCATTGTAATGGAGGACACAATTCTTCACAAATACTTCATTACATTACATTCTATAATTCTCTCTGCTTCCATCTTGAGACTTAGAGAAACTCTTGTAATTCTCCAGAAATTAGTGAAGAACAGTGGACGTAGGCTCATCTTTTTTGGAGCTGAACCACTATAAAATTTGTGTCTCCTTATTTGCTTTAATTTATCAGCCCTTTTCACACACAAGCCACATCTCGCAATTTCTTATATTCATTGTTGACAAAACCTTCGTCAATAATTTGGCACTAGAAGGAGGGCTATTCCAGTAAAGAGTTTATTCTTATTTCTTCAACAATAGCAAACACCTGAAACACCACCAGAAATGCTGGACTTAGCCAAAACTAACCCCAAAGCATTGTGGCTGCGCAGGACAATCCTGTCCAGGATCAACCTGCTGTGACCGCACAAGAAAACATCGAGCAAAGACAAGATCGCATGGAGGACGCACTAGCGAACCTTCAGCAAATCACCAGTCAAATCGATGATTCTCTGTGACGACTCGCTGAATGACAAATGGTCACTCCACCACAGCAAGAACGACCTAGAGATCGTCCTGTTCGACAAATTGAAAGAGGAATTCAGATACAAGAGGCAGGAAATCGCGACCAGCCCAGAACCTAACCGAAGCGTCATGCTGATCGCACCTCCAAAGGAAAAGGCAAAGTTGCAGACCTGCCACAAGAATCTGGGACTGGGAGTTCGAGCACTGATCGTGATCGTGGACAACCTTCCAGGAGAGCAACCGTCAATCGTGATCGTCAAAGTAGCGAGCAAAATCGACAATCGAGGAGCGTCTTCAAAAGAATCAGCAGGGAACCCAGGCAAAATCCTGTAGACCTAAGACAACATTTAGAACAGCGACGTAGTCGTGAGCGATCTATATTGCACCCTCACAACCAAAGTCAATCTCGTCGCACTATCATAATAGAGTCTCCACAAAGGTCGCAGCATACCCTGCCTAACCAACCTACTGCTGTACAACACAACGACGATCAAAGACCACCCCAACCACCAATTAATACTCTTCCTCCAAATATTGATGTTCATAATCTGAGAATTGCATTAGAAACAATTGCTGGCTGGGATGATGAGCTCGTGGATGAGTATCGTCAATCGCCATCCAACGAGGAAGTTCGAGCTGCCGCCTTGCCTGTTAGATTTAAACTTCCCACCATAAACACTTTTGATGGGAAAACTAATCCAAAGGACCATATGGACCACTTTAGCGATCTGATGGAACTCCATCGGATCGACGACCTCGCACGATACAGATATTTTGATGTAACCCTCACTGGAGTAGCGAAGAAATGGCTTCGAGGACTGCAGCCTGGATCAATCTCATCTTGGCAACAACTGCAAACTACTTTCTTAAGACAGTTTCAGGCTGCAAAAAATTTCACTGTCTCGTTGATCAGTTTGTCAGCCATTCGACAAGGTCCAGAGGAGACTCTGCGATCCTACCTCAATCGCTTCACCTCAGAGTTAGCAAAAGTCAGCAACCCGCCTGAAGGAAGAGTCTTAACTCCACTGATGGTCGGGGTGCGAGCTGAAACCAAACTCTGGGAGGAACTGCTCGAGTGGGAATGTAGAACTCTCGAGGACTTCTATAGACAGGTTGGTCATCATCTAAGAGTGGAATCTTCACGCGAGAATCTTCATAAGACAAAAGGACGAAAAGATTCAACAAAAGATGCGACCATGACCAACAACAACAAGAAGTCGAACAAGAGGAAAAACGAGCAGACGTCTGAGAAGCAGCCTGAATTAAAAAGGTAGGTGGTCCCAAATGCTCCCATAAGGTTCAACAGCTACACTGAGCTAAACGCACCCATAGATCATATCTACGCAGTTACAAACCAGCATGAACGATATCGTCAACCAGAGCCGATTAAACGAGACAGAGCGAAACGTGATCCCAACAAGTTTTGCCGGTACCACAACGATATTGGGCATGATACCACGAACTGCTACGCCCTGAAAGATGAGATTGAAAAGCTAATTAAAGAAGGGCGACTACGTCAGTATACCCGGCAGAACAACGAAAGAAGAGAAGAAAACTAGCAGCGACCTCCCGAAGTGCAACGAGAAGTGCGAACTATTTTCGGAGGACCGCATGTTGGCGGAGATTCGAGGAGGGCACAAGATAGGTACACAAGAGAAGCTCGACAGCAGCCATTGACCAATGTCATGCATCTTGAGCAGCGACCACAAAAGCTTCAACGGGTACCTGATATGGACATCACCTTCATAGAGCAGGACGCAAGGAAAGTCCATTACCCGCATAATGACACACTAGTCATTAAAATTAACTGAGGAAGCACTCAGCTATGGTGAGTACTGGTCGACAATGGAAGTGCTGTGGATATCTTGTACTATGATGCCTTCAAGAAAATAGGGTTGAGTGATCGTGATTTGAAATCCACCGTCACTCCACTCTACAGATTTACTGGAGATAGTATAATGCCTAGGGGCATGATTGAGTTGATGGTTAATGTTGGAACTTATCCTAGAGTTTCAACAGTAATGACTCAATTTTTGGTTATAGATTGCCCCTCTGCATTTAATGCCGTATTGGGAAGACCGACTCTCAGGGAACTTCGAGCTGTCACCTCTATCTATCATCTCGCCATGAAATTCCCGATGCAGCATGGAGTAGGTGAGGTGCGAGGTAATCAATATGACGCACGTACTTGCTATAATAATTCATTGAAGCTCGCATCAAAGGATACACCACCTCGCACAATGACGGTCCAGCTACAAGGAGAAGCGTCGATCAAAGCGTCAACTGAAGACCTTGATCCTCGAGAAATCGATGAAGAGGTCAAAACTAGACCTATAGAAGACTTGGAAGATGTGTCAATCGACGAATCTTCAAAGATCCTTAAAATCGGGGTAAAGCTTCAGGAACCCGTGCGAGCTACAATGATCGCTTTTCTAAAATCCAATTTGGACGTCTTCGCATGGCAACATTTGGATATGGTGGAGATTGATCCGAATGTCATGTGTCATCGCCTAAACATAAATACAACAAAAAAGCCAGTGCGTCAGAAAAGAAGGGTGATGGATCCGAAACGCTACGTCGCATTAAAGGAAGAAGTGGACAAGCTACTCGAAATCGGATTCATCAGGAAATCTTTTTATCCAAACTGGCTCGCAAACCCAGTTTTGGTAAAGAAACCCAACGGAAAGTGGAGAACTTGTATCGATTTCACTGACCTTAATAAGGCCTGCCCAAAAGACAGTTTTCCACTCCCAAGAATTGATCAGCTTGTGGATGCGACATTGGGGCACGAACTCCTGAGCTTTATGGACGCATATTCTGGGTACAACCAGATCCCCATATACGAACTGGATGAAGAGCATACTTCATTCATCACTGACCGAGGATTGTACTGCTACAAGAAGATACCCTTTGGACTCATCAACGCGGGTGCAACTTACCAGCGTCTTGTCAATATGATGTTTGCAAAACAGATTGGTAAGACAATAGAGGTATACGTTGATGATATACTGGTAAAATCGAAGAAAGCTGAAGATCACATCAAACACCTTGATGAGATGTTCAAAATTCTTCGAAAATATCAGATGAAGCTAAATCCCCAGAAATGTGCGTTTGGAGTAGGATCCGAGAAATTTCTGGGATTCATAGTCAATCAGCGAGGAATCGAAGCTAACCCGCAGAAGATAAANAAGTGGAGAACTTGTATCGATTTCACTGACCTTAATAAGGCCTGCCCAAAAGACAGTTTTCCACTCCCAAGAATTGATCAGCTTGTGGATGCGACATCGGGGCACGAACTCCTGAGCTTTATGGACGCATATTCTGGGTACAACCAGATCCCCATGTACGAACTGGATGAGGAGCATACTTCGTTCATCACTGACCGAGGATTGTACTGCTATAAGAAAATGCCCTTTGGACTCATCAACGCGGGTGCAACTTACCAGCATCTTGTCAATATGATGTTTACAAAACAGATTGGCAAGACAATGGAGGTATACGTTGATGATATACTGGTAAAATCGAAAAAAAGCTGAAGATCACATCAAACACCTTGATGAGATGTTCAAAATCCTTCGAAAATATCAGATGAAGCTAAATCCCCAGAAATGTGCATTTGGAGTAGGATCCGGGAAATTTCTGGGATTCATGGTCAATCAGCGAGGAATTGAAGCTAACCCACAGAAGATACAAGCATTAATCGATATGCAGTCACCTCGCAAACCAAAAGACGTGCAAAGCCTAGCGGGGAGAGTGGCTGCACTAAGTCGTTTTGTGTCAAGATCAACTGATAAATGCCAACCATTCTTCGAATTGTTAAAAGGATCGAAGAAGTTTGAGTGGACCGAGAAGTGCGAGCAGGCATTTCAAGAACTGAAGAAACACTTGGGTTCTCCACCACTCTTGTCAAAGCCGAAATCTGGGGAGAAATTATATTTATATCTCGCTGTTTCTGAATATGCGACAAGTGCTGCATTAATTCGAGAAGAAGAAAACATACAGCGACCTGTCTATTATGTAAGCAAAAAATTGTTAGATGCCGAAACGAGATATCCAGAGATGGAGAAGTTGGCATTAGTGCTAGTTATCGCGTCTAGAAAGCTTCGACCTTATTTTCACGCGCATACAATTGACATTTTCACAAACTTCCCACTAAAGCAGGTCTTACAAAAACTAGAAGCTTCTGGACGACTACTGAAATGGGCAGTTGAGCTGAGCCAATTCGACATCAGTTTTCGACCTCGTGTTGCGATCAAAGGTCAGGCTCGGGCAGATTTTATTGCGGAGTTTACCTATGACGTCAACCTTCCCACAGATATAATTGAAAAACCCACTTTGGACCCGTCAAAGCTGTGGAAACTATACGTCGATGGGTCATCAAACGAAAGTGGAGCTGGTGCGGGCTTGATGTTAATTAGTCCAGAAGGTCATAGTATACATTGTGCACTCCGATTTGGATTTCTGGCGTCGAACAATGAGGCAGAATATGAGGCATTGATTGCTGGACTCAAGCTCGCACAAGAAACGAAGGTCAAAATGATAGAAACATACAGTGATTCTCAGCTGGTAGTTTGTCAAGTAATTGGCGATTACCAAGCAAGAGAGGAAAGAATAATGGCTTATTTACAAGAGGTACAACGACTGTTCTCAATGTTTACAGTTCACAGCATTCAACTTCTTTCTCGAGCTAAGAATACCCAAGCAAATGCCCTAGCTAAGCTCGCTTCAACGAAAGATGCAGAATTATTGAAAGTTGTGCCAGTAGAATTCCTTGCAAAACCAAGCATTGAAGTGGAGCATCAAGTGACCATGACAGTTCATCAAAAGCCTACATGGATGGATCCTATAATAGAGTATTTGCAAAACGGTGAACTTCCCAAGAATAAAGATGATGCAAAGCGACTTCGGATGAAGGCAGCTCGTTATATTATATATGACGACAAACTTTATCGAAGGGGTTTTAGTTCGCCATTATTACTATGTGTTGATGACGAACAAGCATACTACATTATGAAAGAAATTCATGAAGGGATATGCGGGAATCATTCTGGGGGGCAGGCACTTGCAAACAAAGCCCTTAGACAAGGTTACTTTTGGCCCACTATAAAGAAGGATGCAATGGAGTTCGCCCGGAAATGCGATAAATGCCAGCAATTCACAACCATTCCTCGAATGCCGCTTGTTCCTTTAACTTCAATGACTAGTCCTTGGCCGTTTGCAGTTTAGGGGATAGATATCATTGGGACTCTCCCGCTGGCACGAGGTGGATTGAAATATGCTGTGGTCGCAGTTGATTACTTTACCAAATGGACAGAAGCTGAGGCTTTAAGTACCATTTCTGCGAAAAAGATGATAGATTTTGTTTACAAGTCTATAATCTGTCGTTATGGTATACCGCACACAATAATTTCTGATAACGGAAAGCAATTTGTCTGCGACGAGTTTCGCAACTTCTGTGATAACTTAGGTATCAAGAAAAGCTTCTCCGCAGTTGTACATCCGCAAGCCAATGGTCAAGTTGAAGCTATTAACAAGATACTTAAACAAAATTTGAAGACAAAGTTAGAAGAACATAAGGGAGCTTGGCCAGAAGTACTTCCTGAGATATTATGGGCCTATCGCACTACTCAACGAACCACTACTGGGGAAAGTCCGTTCTCCTTAGCATACGGTTATGAAGCTATGGTCCCAGTAGAAATTAGTGCAAGCTCCCTACGACGATCCACTTACAAGCATGATCAGAATAATGCTTTAATGAGGATTGAGCTCGATCTTTTGGAAGAAAGGCGCGAACAGTCTCAACTACGAGTTACATCATACCAACAGCGCACTGCTCGATATTACAACTCTAAAGTAAAAAATAGAGAATTCGAGATTGGTGATCTTGTTCTTAGACAGGTTCTACCT
>JXTC01000732.1:1509-93842 GCA_002914845.1 Trema orientale
ACATAAATAAACTAGGGATTTTCTGATATTTAAAGACATACCAATTATGTACAAATTCAAATAAAAAAATGTCATTTTATTAATTCAGCAAATATCCAAAATATACATGCTTTTAGGGCATAAACCCTAACAAATAGAACATACGTTGTAGATCTTGAGGTTGAAATAATTGATCAAATTTGTCAATGTCATGAATTTCAGCTCAAACACTTTGAATGCACATATGTAGTGGCAGCTTGTGACTTCAAGAGCTCTCTATTTACAATTACGTGTCCAGGTATTACAATAAAGAGGAATTGCAAACAACTTATGCATTAATATTGCTTCTCATGGCGTGTAGTGAAACCACCAGTTCAGCGGGACAAGAACTAGTAGGCGAAAGGGAAAAATAATATAGAGAAACCAATTCTGTTCATAACGAATGTTTACAGTTAGATTTGCAAATTGTTTGATTTTGGTATAATTTTGAAATATCTTTTCTTGAAAATTCTTCAGTATTTATTTAGTAGTAATATCTTCATATATAGTATCAAAATGATATATCCCCGAAAATTCTTAGTAAGAAATCTCTGTTACTAAATCACTAATTAATCTCTTTCTTTTTTTCTTCTTCCTTTTTTTTTTTTTTTTTTTTTTTTGTGTAAGGAACTCGATCACAATGTCAAAATATGATTAATCTCCTATATTATGATCTATCGTAATTAAAAAGTTCACATATTTGTGTCCTTTGAAAGATGACAACAATAATAGAATGACATGTATGCACACTTTTGACAGCTAAATGCAGCAGCACGCTTACTCTAATAGCGCCTGCACTAATCTATGGCTTATATCTAGTGTCGGTAGCATGTACAAGCTACAATGATAGAGTCTATCTAGAGCCAAGTGTATTAACAAAGCATTATTAAACTGTGTGCTATATCTAGCTACTTGTAACGTAATTTTTTTGGCCAATATTTTATATTACAATCATATAAGCATAACATTATGTTCAGGTCGAAATGGCTTTGCGGGAATCACTTTCTACCATAGATATCTTAAAGTCATGATGTTTGGCAAAACGAAGGCCCTATGCACTCAGCAGTACAGACACTAAAATGACCCTTGACTATAATTGATAAAGCTCCACAAACTGTTTCGAGTGAGTCTCGGATCACGGCTCCCATACCAATCCAGCCTGTACCTGCCACCACTGCCGCATTGACATTAAGTTTAAGTTGGTTATTGTTACGACTGTTTCAAGTATGTTTACCGAATATAATTAATTGCCCGATTAATTATGAAAGGTGAATATGCGAAAAATTATGATATGGATATTGTAACACTAAAAAGTAAAATTTGATACACAATATTTTTACTTGATCTAACTATCTCCCGATAGTCTATATTCAAGGGGCCACGTCCAGAAAAATAAACTTATTAGTAAAGAATAACGTGAGTATAAACACCAATCAAATTTAAAAAACTCATTCTCTTAAATGTTGCAACATGCCAGTACTCCTTTACTAATCTGTCTAGCGAACTCCCCTCAACTTGATGTGATTCATTCCGTCCGAACTCCTTTCAGATTTCACGAAACCTGCCTTCTCTCGAAGACTTGTTATACTTCTCCCGAAGCACTCTCTAGACTAAGAATCCCTCCTAATCTCTCAATACAAAGTATAGACAGATTTTACTAAGTATTGTACTAATGGCAATCTCAAACATCCAAGGCACACAAAGGACTCTAACCTAGACTCCTATTTATAGTGCTTGAGGTCTTTCAATCTTTAGTAATCTCTCAGATACGTTTTCTTCAACATAAATGCTGATTGGAAGTCAATTAGATCAGTCAAGGATAAGATATTCACAATCAAGGCTGATATGAAATAATTGATGATTCTGCACAGTGATGTTACAATATCGGCCTTGTCTAAATAGCCAGATTTGTAACCTTTCTAGAAGAAATATTGATTTGTTACCTGAAATAAAAATTCCGTTTTTTATACAAATCAATCAAATAAAAAGTGTTCACACACAAAAAGAATCAGCTAAAAATTAGTAAGGAAACGACACCTCAAGAGATAAAAATTAATACTCATACAATAAGGTAGTTTCCATAAAATGTAAGCTGTCAAAGTAATCAGATTAAATTAGCCCCAAAAATGATAATCTAATTGATTAAAATCAAGATTGATTATTTCTAGAAATATTAACCAATTAATATTAGCAATCACACAATAAGCTATCTTCATTAAAATACGCCTAAATAAGAAAAAAATATGTGAATATAATTTTTCTACAAGGCAAACAATAATCATTGATATTTCTGATCAAAACATAACTAATTGGACAGATATTCAATCATATGACAGCTGTTAAATTCGAACAAACGCGTTCAAAAATGTCAGGTCAAATATTCCAGTGATGTTGCAATATCAATCCAGAATCACTGTCAGTCAACACAAACAATGATGTTATAATATCTCAAATGACAACAGACTTTGCCCTTTCAGTTATTGGGTGGCTCCCGTCCAATTGGTTGAGTCGAGTTCCAGGGCAGAAGGTCCTTCATATTTGTGATACTCTTGTACTCCGTAGCTAAAGCGCAGAATCTTCTAGGATGTAGTACGGTTTCGTAGCTCAGCTACTGTGCAGTACTACATTTCTTTCTTCCCAAAGCATCCAGGATAGAACACACCATGTCTCAAAGTCATTTTTCGGAAGCCTCTGGTGCAAGTCAAAAACTAGGCCCGCAAAAGTTCTGCAGGATCTGGTATCTATTATATTGCCAAAAATATTTTTTGCCCAGATTTTTACTGCCGTTGGGCAAGTGACTAAAGCATGCAGAATGGACTCCATTGGGTGGTGACAACGGGGACACAAGCTAGCACAAGGAACACTGTGGCCTTGCACGTTAAAATTTGAAGGGAAGATGTCATAGAAAGCTCTCTACATAAAAATCTTAATTTTGTTAGGGATGTTCAAGTGCCAAAGCAACTTTCACTGCTTAGATATAGGAGAGCTATCTGAAGTTCCAACCCCGTTCTTTCTACTCATTATCACGTTATAACTGGTTTTGACAGAATAGACTCTATTCTCCTCATGGTGCCAAACTAGCATATCATCGCTAATCGCATAACTCAAAGGGATCTCAAGGACTGCTTCCGCATCAATGGGCCAAAGAATATTGCAGATTGTGATTTTATCCCATATACCTTGGTTGTTTAATAAGTCTGAAACTCTAAGATCCTGGTCCTCGGTGCACAGAGTAGTGTAAAGGCAGAAAAGGATCGGCTGTGGGAGCCAAAGACTGTTGAAAATCTTAACCGAGTGACCTCTGCCAAGTCGCCATCTAACTCCATAGTTTAAAGCTTCACAAACCCAAAGCACAATATTCCAAAAGGCACTACAATTGTTTTTATTATCAACTTCGAGAAATTATTCATTCTTAAAGTATTTGCTTTTCAAAATTCTATTAACCAAGGTATTCAGGTTGTGATGATCCTCCAAGCCTATTTAGCTAGGAGAGCTTGGTTAAAGGCAGTAAGATCTTTGAAACCCATGTCCCCTCTCATTTTGCCCAAGCATAAATGATCCTATCTCCACCAATGCATCCTTATTTTTTCCTTTGTACTTCCCTACCAGAATTGAGCCACTATGGAATGGAGTTCATTACAGAGAGTGACAGGAAGCTTAAATATGCTCATCATGTATGCAGGAATTGCCTAGACTACTGCTTTTATAAGAATCTCTGTACCGCCCACCAAGAAAAGCCTCTCTCACCATTTTTGGAGTTTACTTTTCCACTTACTGCTTAACGGACTTAAAAGCTGCTTGCTTATTGCGTCCCATAAAAGTAGGTAAACTAAGATATTTATTATGAGCTTGAGCTATCTCTAATCCAGAATAATTTAGATAGAGTCTCGCAACTCGATTCTAACATTTGGACTAAAAGTTAAGGCTGATTTTTGAAAATTAATGGATTGCCCCGAAGCTTCCTCATACAAAGCCAAGATATTATTAATGGCCCTGCAAAATAACAAAATGTCATCCGCAAAAAATAGATGGGAAATTCGGGAGCCTCCTATCGAACAGATGAATCCTATAAGGGTTTGCCTTTCTTTTACTAATCTTAGAATAGATGAAAGCCCTTCCGCACAGATTAGGAAGAGGTAAGGAGATAGAGAGTATCCTTGTCTTAATCCTCTCTTGGAAATGACGACACCTTTGGGTTTGCCGTGAACCATGAATGAGAAAATTATTGAACTGATGTAATCTATCAAAACTGCAATCCAGTCTATATTAAAGCCCATTTTCTCCAACGCTGCCTCCAGAAAGTGCCATTCTACTCTATTATAAGCTTTCCTCATATCAAGCTTCATTATTGTCCATCCTCGTCTACCTCTCGTCTCTTTCCTCAAAAAGAGCATCGACTCATAAGAAGCAATAATGTTGTTAGTGATAAGCCGACCAGGGACAAATGCACTCTGCGAGTCATCAGTGATGCCTGATAGATGAATCTTGAGTCTGTTAGCAAGAACTTTGGTAATTATCTTGTAAATAATATTGCAAGGGCTTATGGGTTAGTAGTCACTTACTGTCTTGCGATTTTTAATCTTAGGAATAAGAGTCACATGTGTTATATTTAAAGATGTTGTTGATTAGGTACCATTTAGGACTCTCTTGCAAACCTGGGTGACTGAGGGTCCAACGGTATCCTAGTATTTTTGACAGAACCGTGTGTGAAAACCGTCGGGGCAAAGGGCCTTAGTAGGATGCACACTGAACAAAGCTATTTTGATCTCCTCGTCTGTGTAGTTGGCTCGGAGGGCATTATTTACTTCAGGTGTGATTCGTCTATAAATGGCCGAAGTAACTCTGTCTGTAGTGTCTCTGGATGGGTTACAACTTAAAAAGATCTCCTGGAAATAATGGGTAAATTATGCTAACAATTTCGTCGTGGTCCTCCTTACAAATCCCGCCTTCATCCTCGAGACCAACAATGGTATTCTTATTACAACGTTGAGAAGCTTTTGCATGAAAATAGCTAGTATTTTTGTCTCTATCTCTGAGCCATTCTACTCGGGCTCTCTGTCTCCACTACTCTTCCTCTAGCCAAATAAGTCGGTCACGCTCCTTCTTTAGCGAGTGAATTTTAGTCCATGATTCTGAATTCCTAGTACCCCCATATGCTTCTTCAAGCTTTTTGCATGTTTCTTTGAGTCTTTTAGAAATGTCTCCAAATGTAGCCTTCC
This sequence comes from Trema orientale, assembly GCA_002914845.1. Lineage (NCBI taxonomy): Eukaryota > Viridiplantae > Streptophyta > Magnoliopsida > Rosales > Cannabaceae > Trema > Trema orientale. Next base: position 6,747 of record JXTC01000732.1, read on the forward strand.
TCCAAGATTGAAGTCTTTTAGCACACGTTGTCAGTAGATAGGTGAAAGAACTGTTGGTGTCCATAGTTGTATGGTGCTCCCAAATGGATTTTATGAGTTCTTCATAGCTTGATTCCTTGACCCAGAAATATTCAAATCTGAAAAGTTTCTCATACCTTGAGTCATTAATTCCCTCCATTCGTTTACTATCAAGGATTAGCCTAACCACCCGGTGATCACTAAACTGAGATTAAAGACTCTGCATTCTGGGAAGGTGAGATTCCAATCGCCTCTGGCCACAAAATGATCTAGTCTCTCCTGGACATTATGTATATCCACCCTGCGATTATCCCAAGTGAATCTTGGCCCAGAGAACCCGGTATCCTTCAGCTCGTATTTCATTAAGTAGTCTCAAAAAAGTGACATTTCTAGCTTATCGTGCGAGCTGCCGCCAAGCTTTTCTTTCGAGGAGAGGACTTCATTGAAATCGCCCCCACAAAGCCAGGGGATATTTAGATGCTCAACCTATGCAACATTTCCCACGAATGATGTTTGTTGAGTCTATCAGAGAAGAGCAATGGTATGGGGCACTAGTGTTGTCCAACACCACAGTGACATGTCTGTTTGTCACTGGATGATTTAATTAACAAATTATGTCCTACATGGGTCCCACTTAAATTATAATTATGATTAATCAGTGACAAACTGACACATCACTGTGGTGCTGGGCACCACTGGTGCCCTATAATATTATTCATCAGAGAAGCCATAAATGCCTTTCTAGTATCTACTACTGCTTTACAAAATGACTCTTAACTGTCATAATATTAGAGGTAAGTAGTAATCACTATCTCCAGCAAAAAAAAAGTAGTAATCACTATATTAATTACCGACAGTCCCAATATTTATGACGTATGACAAACATTGTGGCCACCTATAGCAATCTAAAAAAGCCATTTTGAAAAGTAATTCCAGAAAAAGAAAAAAGAAGTCAATAATTATTCATAATCAAGTCCAATTCTTTTAAATAAAGCTGCCTCATTTTTTGGTAAATGGGCCTTACCAGTAGTTTTTTAAGGTAAAATGATTATCTAATAGCAATTTGTATAATGATTTTTTAGGATTTTCTACACTTTTACCTACAAAAATCAAAAATAATTACAAAAATACAGGAGTTAGGTTTTTTTTTCCCTAATTTCCATACGATTTTTATTAAAAAAATATCACTTTTTAAAAAAATTTTATAAAAATATCACTTTTAAAATAGTTATCAATTATCAATTTCTGAAAATTGATTATCAGTTACTAGTTGTATACCGATTATAAATACATCTGGTTATTAGTTACCAATACTCAAAAACTAGCTACCAATTACTAGTTACTATTTAAAAATGGTATTTTGCTAAATATTTTTTTAAAAAGAGCATTTTTCTAATGCAAATCATATCGGATATGAAAAAAACGCAGCCCTATTTTTTTCAAATTTCTTTATAGAAACTCCGTACAAGACCTAATTTTCACATTTTTATTTAAGACTAACTATGTTAGTGATAGATGGTTGGTCTTAGGAAAGTTATAAATATATGGTCACAAGTATTATGATAACTCGTCATTTATATTGTGACACTCTTAAAATGAGTCATCTCTGCCCAAATTACTCCTAGCTAATCAGATCCATTGCGTTCATAATTTTTGGTCCTTGGTTTTAGGAAAAAATTAAACCAAAACCACTTCTTTGGGCCAATTGATTAAATGTACTACCCTTTCCTTTTAATGCCACTTTTTACCAAGCCCTCCCTAGCCCACAACACTTCTCTCTGCTACATTGGCAGTGAAACACGGATCTTCATCGATCAGAACACCTGCCACTCCATCAGATCTCAAGTACCAGCTCCCTAATGAGGACTTTGACTATCTCCTCATGACAAAGCTCGAGGCTTTCGCAATCAGCTATCAGGCAGATTTGAAACTTGAGCTTTGAGTGGTTGGTCGTGCTCGTGGTTGTCGGCGAGGACAGTGGCGAGTAGGAGGCGGCTGCAGAGTAAGGATGATAGCTGGTAATAGGTTCAAAAATATTGAGGTTATACGTGTCTTTCTCCATCCTAAAAGTGGTATAATTTAATAATAATGTTATATATAATTAATGGGCGCGTCTACAGGCCGCCCCTACGTAGGACCCTGTCTATTCACCGTTGGATGGAAATCTGTATATAAATAGATTCTCCACAGATTCCCGTTATTCCCCACAGATTCCCATCTAACGATAATTAAAACATGACCTTACGTAGGGACGCCCCTACCGTAGCCATCCTCTTAATTAATCACTTTTAAAAAAAATGATAATTGTCAACTTAACCATAGTTTTAGTCTCGTAGAATGGATCTCAATTTTAAGTTGGATTACCTGGGCCATTTCTCTAAAAATAATAAGGCTTCTTATAAATATCCACGCCCAAAGTCCAAAAATTGAAAAATCCCATTTTTTTCTTCAAATTATAAAAGCTATTTAGGAAAAATCATTTTCTAAAAGTTATTTAGAAAAATACCACATTTAAAAATTAAAAAAAAGTACAACTTTTTTTCCTTTAAAATTTGTATTTTCATAGGTACTAAAGGTAACTTGGGGTAGCCAATCGAATTACTTGTGGTAACTAGTCTGGTTACATAAGGTTAACTTGACCAGTTACTTCAAATACCTCGACAATTGGTAAAAGATGGTATATTTCTAAATATATTTTTAGAGTAGAATTTTTATAAATAAATCTAGAATTTTTCAATTTTGATTTTGAACTTTTACAATATAAAATTAAATTTTCTCAAAATAACCGCCTCTATATCAACCTTTGTCATATGCCTCTTTATTTATTGACACGTGTCCTATTCACTTTTTCAAATAAGTTAAAAACAACATAAATTATTTATCAATTGTTTTGTTTTACATTGCAAATGTAAAAAGAACATGTGTCAATAAATTAAAAAGTGTCTGATAAAGAGGTTGATATAAAGACTATTAGCATTTCTTTAAACACTAATACTAATTGATGGTCATTGTTTCCTACTTAAAATATCATCGTACTTATATTTCATCTTCTTTTTTTTTTTCCCAACGATAAGTGTTTCCTCTTACTTTGATTTGATGAAAAATAACCGAATATATTTTCTTTCACGCAAGAAAATAAATTAGCAAGTAGCAACTTCTCTAAATTATCGACAGACACATATTTTATAAATATATTCTCGAAAATCATTTGTTTGTGTGTAGTCAAATTGCCATGTTTATGGAATTGAGAAATGAGATTGGAACTAAAAGAACAAATTGTTTACCCAACTGTATGTTTCCTTTAAGCACCCTTCGAATTAATATAGTAAAAGTAACATTAATGGCTTTACATATCTAGATGGAGAGTGTGTACGTAGTTTATCTACAATAAAAGTTACACAGTTGCATTCCGATGTCTAATATTTTTATTTAGTTATATGAATTAATTAATTTGCTGTTCTAGAATTATAAAGAAAATCAGAGAGAGAGAGAGAGAGAGAGAGAGAGAGAGAGAGAGAGAGATCTTTATTTTTATTTCAATTAAAAAAAATTCAACTACAACAGGTGTAAAAGTTGAGGAAATTAGGCCTGCTACGAACTACTGGCCCGGCGTTGAGTCGGGGTTAACTTGTCAGATATTACAAAGTCTTGCAATTTTTTTTTGGAGAAATGTTTACTAAAGGTATTTTATACCTAAAATGTATACATCTCATATATAAAAAGCATACCTAAAAATGGGATAAATAATAAAATATATACCATTGGTATGTATTTATATTATAAATGTAAACCATACGTATTTTACACGTGAAATATATACCTACAAATGAGTATGAAAACTATTAAAAAGAAAATGCGGGTGTTGGTGAAATATAACGCAAAAACAGGTACTGAGCTTAAATTTCACCGAAGTCTTTGGATGGTGAGTTGACCAAGCAGACCAAGTAAGTTTGTTGTTGGGCCTTGCTTGGATAACTTGTGTACTTTACGATTTTCGGCACTATCAACCCTTGAAGTTATTGTGTTTTTTGACAGTTTGGCCCATGATTTTTTTTTTTTTCACAGGCAAAAAAACCCTGAATTATTTGTTTTGTTTGTCACTTTGTTGTGTAACTAGTAAAAATGAGTAACATTTCATACTAAAATTCTCACACGGTGAGCATGTGCCTTAGAGCTGTAAATATGGTTTGGGTCAAATAGACCGGCCCGCAGCCCGCAAATTTGGCCTAAGATCGGCCCGGCTTGACACTATTCACGGGACCGGACTGGACCGAAGTAGTGAGCCCATCGGGCTGGCCCTGCTCAGCCCGGTTGTCAATTTAAAAAAAAAAAACATTTTTTTTGTCAGTTTTTGTAATTAATATTAAAAAACTTAATATTTTAATGAAATAGTATCGGACCGGCTTGGCCCGGTATATAACCATCGGGTTATAGGGCTGGGCCGAGCCTTCTTTTTAGACTTTTGAGCCGAGTCGGCCTGGCAAACTACTATTCACGGGCCGGCCTAGCCCGGCCCGAATTTTTCTTTTGGCCCGAACGGGCCGGGCTGGGTCGTCCATATATACAGCTCTAATGTGCCTTCCTTTTTCCTTGAAATGTCACATTAACCAAAAAATTTATCGTCTATTCGGCCTATTTAAAAAAATTTAGAGATCAAACTATTATGATAAAATAAATTCAAGGACCAATAATAACAAAAATCTATTTTTTTTTAGGTTGCATTTATTTTTTTCTTCTTTTTTCTTTTTAATGGAGAAAATTCACTTCATCCAACATATAATTCAATCAATAAAAGAAGTTGATGATTTATTTCATCTTACAAAGTCTATTATCTACCCTAAGAAGATACATTGTCAAACCATGACAACTAGTAACTGAAAAATAAGCCAAAAAACTACAACCTTCATAACAATAAGCTCCAATTAATTTTTTTTTGGAATAAATTTCTTTGAGGGATTATATTATTAACCAATTAAAACAGTTTCATTAATTACAATGAGTATATACAAAAGGTCATGAAAATCCTACCCAAGAGAAATAATAAATAAATAAATAATAATAAAAACTACATCAAATTTCACAACTAAAAGTGTGAGACAAATATTAATGAGGTATGTGGGTTCAGTCCAGCAAAAACAGACAAAATAAATTTCACTGTCTCTAAAGATAAACAAATCTTTTCAAGGTGTTCGTCATAAACACCACCTCTATATAGCGTCTATCAGTAAACGTCAATTTCCTCACGACGTCTATTAGTAAATGCCATCCCGGTCACGACGTCCATCAGTAAACGCCACTCTTGTCACAGTGTCCATCAGTAAACGTCACCTTCTTCACGGCATCTATCAGTGAACATCACACAAAAGTTTCCAAATTTAACTCTCGAAGACCCCAAATCTAAAGGAAACAACAATAAAAAAATATAACAAAAAATACCAAAGATCTAAATATGGGTATATACTAAAAATAGAAAGAAAAACAAAAAAAACACTTTAAAACACCACATATCTAGATCTGGATGTATAAAGAATACCGTAGATTTAGATCTAGGTGGACAACTACCTTCACAAATAGAAGAAAAATGAAGAAAAAATATACACACAAAAAAAAAAAAAGCTGAAGAAGAAAAAAAAAAGTCCATACCGGGGAGAGAGAACAACCCCCCTCCCCAGTAGGAACAACACCTGCTAGTGGAGGAGGAAGAGGAGCGTTGGGCTGGTGAATATCTTACCGAAGAATTTTAAAGAACAGATAGAGCTTCTCTCTCTAGAGAGGAGTCAACAACTATTCTTTCTATAAGGTTCAATTAATTCAGTCTATAAATTGGACATCTTTACCCAAAAATAAGCAAAATAGCTCAAATTCAAAAACTATTCAAATAACTTTCACCCTAAGACGAGAGACGTACTTAAATACATAAATTAAAAAAAGAAAAAAACTATAGATAATTCTCCCCTGCCAAATAACCATGGATAGCATAGTGACAAATCCAGTTACTTCTTTGACAAATCCAATTCCTTCTTCTTCTTCTTTCAGTTCTTGATTTAAAGAATTGTTGATGCTTCGAGAAATTTATTGCACAAATTGAAGAGACTAGAATGAACTAGGTAAGATGAGGAGGCAGTATAGGAGACGGAAAAAGAATTCAGATAATGGTACTTCTGGAGGTTATAGTTAAAAGTTGAAGAAAAGCTAAACATAAAAAAAAGCATAGTGGCACTTCTTGCCTTTGGTAAGTTTCCCTAAACTATCATTTAAAAATTTTAATATAGAAAGATAGCATATTAAATTTCTTTTCTAAATTATAGAAACACAATTATTTAAGCTTCTAAGGACTTGCTTTATTGCACTTTTGTTTTCAATTTTTTGTTTTTGTTTTGTTTTTTTTTTGTTTTGGTAATGAAATGAAAGATGAAGATATTATCAAATCTTTACTTGAGAAAATCTCAACAGTCTATTCATTTAAAAAACAAAAAAACAAAAAAACAAAAAATTGAAACACAAGTATACATAAACAAGCTCTTAGTAACACACTTGAAAAAAAAAAATAAGAAAAAAGAAATCTTGAGTAACACATTTATCTTTTGGCTTGTAAACTAGAATGAAGTTCTATATTGTTACATAGGAAAAAACTAAAAATATTTCTTTAACTTATAAGACACTCAAATAAGAAAAATTGAAGTAAAACTAAGCAAGCTAACATTTTTGTCTCTTTGTTCTCTTTCTATGTTGAGGAGAAAAAAGCCAAAGAAACATTAGTACAAACGCAATAATTAATAAAGAAAGATGTATTAATGATCGAATGTGATGTTTTTTCCCTTTTCTCGTGACCTACCATTCCATGCTTTTCACGTTGAAACTAATAAATTGCTTTTGTTCGTATTGGTCTTGTGTCTTGACATTACCAAATTTTACTACGGTATATATGTCTCCGAAATGAAATTTTATTGATAAACGATGTTCATAAAATTATATAAACAAGTTTTATTACGACTAGATTAGACTAAAAAGGATGAAGAAAAATACTAGTAATACTCTTATTTTTCTGTTTTAATATAATAAGTTATTATTGGGGTTCACATATTAAGTAATGAAACATAAAAACCATAAAAGTCAGAAAAAAGAATTAGAAAGAGACTTTAGCGCTCTTCAAAAATCAAAATGTTCACTTTTAAGTCCCTTTTTTCAAAAAAAAAAAAAAAAAGGTTCCTTTTCATTTCCATATGCTTTTTCAAGGACTAGTGCTTGGGAATAGGATGGGACAGGCAACAGAAGAAAAATACCTAATTAAAAATACAAAAAAAAAAAATAAGAGAGAAAAATAAAAAAAATAAAAAAAGAGAGAGAGAGAGAAAAGCCCACTGAGATTTTGGGAGCTTGTCTGTTTCGAACAAATTCAAAACCGAACACGTCACTATCATGTAAAGAAAAAGACGTCCGCCACGGCATACACGGCCACACACCCGCACTAAAGATTTCTCCCCTTTGTTTTTCCCATTCTAACCCCACCTCACCATTATATTTTGGGTCCCTCCATTTTGTTTGCTTCTGTCGGCTCTTATTATTCATTCTCCTCATTTCTCAATTTCTCATCGCCCTCTTGCTCTTTTCAAATTTTCATTATTTTATATTTTCATTTATTTACTTACCAATTTCACATCTATTAATGCACGATACAATTACTCACACTTTTATTCTCATGTTTGGTATTACTGTGCTCGAAGACTAAAAAAATCGATATTTTAGCGATATTTCGGCCGAAATATCGCTCCAGACAACATATCGCTCCAGACAAAGTCCCAATAAAAATATTACATATAAAAAAAATTTGTTAATATCAGAAAAATATCGTAGAAATATCAGAAAATATTGATATCGATATCGTTATCAAAAAATTTGTTCACAAAGCTACAAAAAATCGTAAAAATATCGGTAAAATCATAAAAATATCGGAGATATATCGTAATTTCAACAAGTTCATAATTTATGTAACAAAAACTCATTTTTGACATTTTTTTTCACTATAGTTAATTCAAGTATAACATATACATGATAAATATACTTTAGAAAATGAGAAAAAAAATCCAAGAGTTAATAAGAGATTATCAAGCCTATAGATGACATGTAAATAATTACATGCAAATATACTCGAACTCTATTCTATAGTATCAATATTCTTTAGACCAAGATTGTATTTTTAATATTTTCAAAATCCCCAGAAATTTATTTTGGTATTAATAATTTTATCTTATTATGAATAAATGTAAAATATTGTCAAATATTTCTATATTAATATATTCATGAAGAATTGTTCAAAAAAAATATATATTCATGAAGATATGTTTTTCAATTATAGTTAAACATTACACTAATTATTAAAAAGTATCATATAATATTAAGCAACATATATACTATTTTTTGTAAAAAAGTTAATTTATTAGTGAATTATTAGATGATTTAGTATTTTCTAAAGTTTTATTAAGTAATTCTATAATTTTAGGTCATTATTTCTGATTTTTGTGATTTTTTCGAAAATTTCCGTCAACATTAATATTATTTCCGATATTTCCGTAAAATTGGAGTACCAATATTTCTATCGATACCGATATTTTCATCCTTAGTTGTGCTATATTATATCTGTTGTGTAGTTATGTTGTGAGCAAAAATAAAAAGTATAGACATTTGGCAAAATTAATTTACAAAACTATTGTGTTGTTTAAAAGCAATATTTAAGCGTTTTGTAAATATAAAATTATGTTTTCCAAATTCGGTTTAAAATAGTGGTTATAATATAATTTTTAAAATTTGACGACTAAAAGCAAAAATTTATTAAACGCCTCCTCCTTTTCCTTTTTCTCTAATCATTTTAAAAGAATTAAAAATAGTATCTAAAATTAATCCTGAACGAGGCCGTAATCTAGAGTGGTATCCATAATTCCTTTCATTGTGAAGGTCTTGAGTTTGAAAAAAAGATGGCAAAAAGAGAATTGTGATGCTGCTCCTTTCTTTTTTTCTTGATTTATTTGGGTTATGTAATGAGGTTAAATGAGTAATATTATAAATTATGACAAATTATATATTTAAAACAACTTCATTAATATGATATTATATAATTAATTAATATTTAATAGATGTCATTTTTTGCTTTTACACTGTAATTTTCACATGAAAACTTCATTCAAGTTATAATCTTGACAGAATTACCATAATTAGCATTTTCTAGAGGGAAAAGAAATGTTTGAGGTCTCTAGCTAGCTAGTTTTAAATTTTGTTTAATGTTTTTCAAAAGTCTAAGCAGTAGCCCACATACATATGATATCGGTATTCGGTAATATGAAAAATCTTGGGATCTATAGCTTGAGTATCATAGGGCTATAACATAAGCTAATCTACTTTTACATGTGAACAGTCAGTCCTATATATATATATATATATGTAGGACAATATTGTTCGATATGTTTGATACTTTAATTCCAACACAAGAAAACTACGGGAAGTTACTTTGAGAACCTCAATATATAATCCTTTCGTTAACCCAAACGATCCCTTGTCCCTAGCCGTGCTTCTTCTCATGAATGGCTCTTTGAAAAAGAAAAAGAAAAGGGATAAAAAAAAAAAAAAAATTGGAAAGAGGAGAGGGACAAGAGAAGTTAAGGAGGAGAATCAAAGACTTTCTCATATCCATGATGAGGTCAAAAAAGAGAAACCACCATAGAACAGATAGATACATATTATACATATGTATACACTCAAAATTCCACCAACAATGACTAAGAAACAACAAAAATGGTTTCTTTAAAGGAAATCAGACAAAAAATCCACACATAGAATAACATGCCAAATAGCTTTAATGGAGTCACACAGAATAATAATAATAATGAGCCTAGTCAAAACAAACACATATCCCTTTATTTACTTTTTCCTTTCATCATTCATAAAGTAATAAAGCACACACCAAAAAAAAAAAGAAAGCTAGCACACAGAGACAATAATCTCAAAACATTCTTTCTCCCACTAAATCTACCAGCTCCGGACAAAGGAAGGTGTTTCATCTTTCTCTTTCTCTTTCTTTTCTTTTCTCTCTCTCTCTCTCTCTCTCTCTGAAGTCATCACTTGCCTTTGCCCTTTTTCTCTTGATCATCTTCTTAATTCATGGATACTACTACAGCTCAATGGCAACATGAGGTTGGTTAATTAATCTTTCTTCTTCTTCTTTCTTTCAAATGATTTCTTTTTTCTCTCTCTTTTATTTTATTTTATTTTTTATTTTAACTTGCTGTTCTTAATCACTAGGGTTATTAATTAGGTTTTATTATCATATAGATCGAGTTCTCTACAACTTATTTTGTATTAGTTAAGATTGTTATTATGGGGTTCTCTCTTCTTCTTTTTTCCTTTTTTTTTTTTTTTTTGTTTAATAAGCTCATGGACTCATGGTTTTCATGGCTTCTTCAAGTCCCATATACGTACATATATATATATACATGTATCTCCCTTTTTTTTGGGTTCTTGTCAAAAGATAAAGTTAGTTTATCTTGCTCTTTACACATGAAAGAGCTGTACTTTTTTTTTTCTTATAAACAAATGGAAAAAGATCAAAGTGAGCAATAATATTAAGACTGTGTTATAATATTTATGTTTTAATTCTCCAAAGATAAAAAAGCCTACCTTGTTTTCTAGTATACTGCTAGCTTTAGATCTCATCATCTCATGTGTGTAATTAATAGTAACAATGATCTTTTTTCTTTTGTACCCTTATAATGTTTAATTATATCTCTAATAATATTATCTTTTATGATTAATTATTTGTTGAAATTCAGGAAAGTGGATTTGGGAAGCCAGTAAATAATATGGGAGAATTATTGGGGTCAAATAATGCTAATAATAATGGTGATAATCAGAAAAGAGCAAGGCCTCAAGAACAACTCAACTGCCCAAGGTGCAACTCAACCAACACCAAGTTCTGTTACTACAACAACTACAGCCTCACTCAACCAAGATACTTCTGCAAGACATGTCGAAGGTATTGGACCGAAGGTGGGACTCTCCGAAACGTTCCCGTAGGAGGAGGTTCTAGAAAGAACAAGAAACCTAGTACTACTACTAGTACTAGTAGTACTAGTACTAATGCCACTACTACGGCATCGGCTTCGTCGAAGATGATGAATATTATAAATATTCCTGATCTCAACCCACCAAACCTAATGTCTTATAATTCTCAAGCTGGCCATGATCTTAATCTAGGTTTCCAATCTGCGCCGCCCGCCAAGACCGAAAATGACGGCCGTTTCGGTAGCGGTCATGATCGTAACCCATCTTCTTCTGGTGTAAATAGTAGGGTACTCATGTACCCTTCTGGGTTTCCTTTGCAAGAGTTCAAGCCTAGTGACATTGGTTTCTCTAGTAGTAGTAGTAGTGTTGATCATGGGCTTGGAATTAGTAGATATAGTAACAGTGCCAATAGAGTGGTTCATCAAGTTCAAGATATTAATAATGGTGGGACTAATGGGAGGATCTTGTTTCCTTTTGGGGACTTCAAGCAAGTTTCAAACAATATTAATGGTGAAGTTGATCATCATCAGAACAAGGCAGGGCAAGGAAACCCAACTGGGTATTGGACTGGCTTATTAGGTGGAGGAGGATCATGGTAAAGAGTAGTGGAAAATTGTAACAACATAAGATAGAAGGGATTTCCTTTTCTTTTTTTTTTTTCCTTTTTTTTTGGGGGTTTTGTTTGGTTTCTTCTCTTATAGGGTTAAAGTTTGCTAGCTACTTTCTTTTTGAAGTTTTTCAGTAGTACTAACAGAGATAAGAAGAAAAAAAAGGGTTTCTAATTTGGTATTTAATTAGCTATAGTATATATGCTCTTTCATCAGTCTTAAGACGATGTTGCGAAACTGGCTTAGTGGAACTCATTTCGGGGCCATGTGTCAGTATATTAGATGGTTTTGTCAATGATGATCAACTTGTGTAGAGACATTACTTATTGAAAAGAAAAAAATGAAGGCTGGGGTTTTCCTGTAATTAGCATCCTATCTAAATTGTATTGATATATAATATGGTATTCTTCTATTAGATGAAATGGAGCACATAATTGAGTATTGCATGCTTTATATTCTTGTAGATATATCAAATCCATTCTAGCTAGGTTAATTATATATGTACTAGCTGGGTCAGTATGCTCTTGCTCTTTTTTTTTTTCCCCCTCTCTTTTTTTGGTTGCTTTTGCTCTTTCTCAGAAACTGGTTCAAGTTGTTCATGAAATGTCTCAACTAAGAAACTGGTTCTAGTGAACATATAAACCGTTCACGGTTTGAATCAATCATCAGGTGTTTTAAACATTAGTCTATTTATGTGTGCACATATCATACTGTTAGAACTGTCTTTTTTTTTTTTTTTTGAATAAGTTAGAACTGTCTTTTAGAATAAGCAAGAAAAATGAAAAGGAATTAATTGTTATATGTGTATATATATATAGCATATATATTTATATGAAAGAGAATGCATGTGTCAATAAGTAACAAAATACCTGCTCCAACCAAAAGCTAACCTAATACATATGTTCGGCACCCACTTCGATCATGATCAGGTTGAGAGGACACCTTCCATGAATGATCATTACTTGCATGTTATCCACCTGACCTGCTTTTTTTTCCACAAAAATTTAAAAAAATATATAGAATGATCATCAAGGACTTGGAAATTTCTCATATGCTCTTTTTGGTCTTCTGGTGGGACCCTCAAAACATTCTATTTCTTTCTCAAGGACAGGGTAGTGGGAAAGCGTGGATGATGAACATGATAAACTATACCACGCTATTTTCCCTACCTAAGTCAATCTGTCCACACTCAGACCATCCATGAATGACACCAATTCTCAATTAATGATAATATCTCCTTCGGTGTACATAAACTATATTTATTTCTGTTTATAATAAACCATCTATTGTGTACAGAAAGAATGTCGTTCACCATCCAAATGTCGCTACATATGTATGCTATCTACTGTTGATATCCAATATCATGAGAGTTGTACTGCATAGTAATCGAAACTATTTATTTTATCTTTTTTTTTGGGGGGGTAGAGATATAGTATCACTATCACTATCAGCCGACTTAGTCATTTCAATCGATATTTCCCTTTCCCATTTTGGCCCCATTTTAGTGAGAGCTAGGTCTAAGATGAAATTATTGCTTTGAATTATCTTCCATTTCTAATTTATGATAATCTTTAAGAATAAATTATTGTTACTCATCACCATTGCTAATGAGATTACATAAACCATAGTAGCGTAACAATGTTGCAACATTTATATTTCAAACCGATGTGATCCTAAAATTTTTGGTGTAACGGTGTGGACTATGTAACAATATAAATATTAACATGTTAATTACGTTACTTTTTTTTTTACCAAAAAGAAAATATGGTTATTTGGATACGGGGTTCAAAGTGGCGTTGTCTACCCTCTGTCTTATATAAATCCTTTTCGAGGTGGAAAATTTATGACAGCAGTCGTCCTAATTTGAAGTCACGATCGAGACTGTATCATGATGGACGAATGAGCTTATCACCCCAAACTCTCGACGCAAAATATTATTGGAATTAATTTACGTGGGTTAATTGCATTAATAAACTTTGAATTGTATTTGTTATACTATTTTAGTCCCTAAATTATTTTAAATTTACATAGTATACTACCATGAATTAGGCAATTATTATAACAATGGTTTTTTTGGCATAAATTATTAAACTTTTAACTGAAATAAGTCATTAATAAAAGGCACATAATTTGGTAACTATAACCGAGAATAAAACTCTAAAATTTCAATTTACACAATAGATTACAAAGAATTATACAATTGTTGCAATAATGACACTTTTGTTAACAAACTGTTAAATTTTGAACATAAATGAGTCATATGTAAAGCATTGTTTGATAATTATGCCCAAGAATGACAACCCCAACTCCAGGAGACAAATAATGCCCAATCCCATGGTCTAAACATAACTCATTTCAGGTAAAATTTTAATAGTTTGTGGTAAAAATGTCATTAATGCAATAATTATATTGTTCAAAATAATATACTTCTAATAATTCAGGAACCAAAGTGGTAATTCAGTAAAATATGTATAATTCAAGCTCTAGAGATGTAATTTACCAAACTTCTTATACATTGTGAGTGGGGTTTCTCGATCATAAACAAAACGCATTATGAAAGAAACGGAAGGAAAAGGAAACTCACTCTGACCACACACATGTGAGCCAATAATATTTGACTGCTTCCTTTACAACAATTGCACGTTATTGTCTCTCTGGATCGATGACCGTTTAGTTTAATATTTTGCCTTTTCTTTTTTTTCTTTTCTTTTCTTTTACTAAATTTCCTTTTTCAAAAAGCCAATTTTAGTTTCTTGTAATTTTGGTTTACAGAAGAGAGAGACATGGGACCCATGATACAAAAATGGCGGTCCCCACCAAACAACAAGCAGCAGTCTTGTACATGTGAAAGCCAGAGCCCCAGTCAGGGAGACTGACCCAGAATCAGAGTGACAAAAGGTCGCCAAAGTAAAACAAAATAACAAAGACAGACTCCCACTTTTAGGACATAGACGATAAAAGGCACCGTATCCAGCTACAGGCTCAAGCCTTGTATACTTTGGCCAAACCATAAGGCTAGTCAAAAGTACATTAGTGAGCAACTCGTGCTAAAAGGGCCATAGTCCATCTCAGGTTGAAAATTAAGAATTTAAACTTTGTACTTTAAAGGCTTGTGGGTCAAAATCTATCAAACAGATTAAACTGTGAAGCCATCTCAAAATATGTATAGGGTCATACTCAAGATACATAAACTTTCTCTACTGTACAAAGATAACTCGATACAATTATTCTTTCATCAAACTAGAAGTAGGAGACAGCTTTAGAAGTAGTTGGGCAACAACAACCAAAAAAAAAGGAGGGGGGGGGAAGCGTTGGTGAAGAGAGGGAGTATCTATTTTTGGATATCCTTCAAGTTCCAACTTCTATACAAAGTTATAACTTTCTAACAGAACACAAGAAGGATATAAAGGCTTCTGAGCAAGTCAAACAGAGTATTATTGTTCTTGATCCACGCCAAACTCACTTATCTGCGTTGATTCCAAAGATCCGGACCTTGTGCATATTGGGGAACTTTGCGATAACTAGAATAATCACCGCAATGGTGTTGAGGAAGAGCATGGGATGTTCGTAGTCAGTTGTGTGTGAAGCAATCAGGTACCTAGCATGGAAAAAGTCAGGGAAAAAACAAAAGAACTGGACCAAGTTAATGCTGCAAGTTTATCATAGCAATCATGCCAGAGACCAACGTATGTACATGTAAAACATTTTACAAGACAAACTGAGAATAACATGAGAAGGCATGATCGGTTGCAAAATGATTTTGACAGGAATTCCTATTTCTCTAGCTACAAAATCTTAGAGCACAAGGGCACCAACAATCTATTTAAATGTATTATCATGGTTTTCAATAATGTGAAGGAAAATGAAAATTTTGTTGTCGTGTTCAATAAGGATGCTTTATGACATCCAAGTAACCAACATCTCTGTACAGTAGAAAGTTCCAACAGAGCTGAAAACCATCACTATGGCTGCATGGCATGTGATGTACAATACTGGCTATTCCATAACTATTTGATGTTGACCACAAGAATCAATTATAGTGTCTCTAATCCAGGACACAATTTGGAAGCCAAAAGGAGTAAATGAACCTTCTGATTCTCTGAATGATTGTACAGAAGTATTCTATAACTGTAAATCAGACGTACCAAAACCAAATGAAGTACAAACCAAGTAAACTAGCATCAGCAGTAAGTGCAACAAGTATTGAAGCTCTTATGTACTAGGGCTAGACCACTGTACTACAAACCATAAAAAGAGGCCATGTACTACAGGTGTTGATATCAAAGCTAATGAAAAAGTCCATCATGGCAATGCAAACAGACTGACTAGGAGAGATGATTTTAATCAGGCCTGAACCAGAAAAGTCAGTATTACAAAAACTTTTAACCAAATCATAATCAGGTTGAACTTGGGTTAGGCCCTAGAAGCTGCACTACCAAAATTCTAATTACTAGAGCATTGCCTTGTATTTCTTTTTTGTTTCTACCAAAATTCTAATTACTAAAGCATTGCCTTGTATTTCTTTTTTGTTTCTTTTTTGATAAGAAACACACAAGTTTTATTTAAAAAATGTAGAAAGTACAAAAAAATGGCAAGGTATCATCTGAAAATTAAAGCCAAAGAGATGAATCCCTAACCAAAACACAAAAAGGAAATTCCTCAAAATCTTTTGTATCATATACCCACAAAGCGACCCAAAGATTCACTCTATCCCCAATAACATCTACATCCCTCTACAGCATTGTCTGGTATTTCTGATAAACTAGGCAATATAAATGAAAGACTCAATTAAGTTCAAATAGAAATGAACGACCCTAAGTTGACCGTGAAACCATCATTTAGATAACCACATTTAGATTTAGCAGTATCTGAAAATGCTGAAACCATCATCATAAACCAACCGCTTAGCATAAACATAACCATTCCACGTAATGTAGGGCGAAAAATCAACTGCAGAGACATAAATGCAAAAAATACACACACAGAAAACTAAGCAGGAGACACTAAAAAATCAGAACTTGCTGTCAAGAACTTACAACACCACAGGAACAACGGTTAAGAACTTCCTGTTGCGTGTGAGCTGCTTTCCATTATCCATCTGCTCCCACCAAGTCAATCCATTGTAGATCCCCTGGTCGTCAGCAAAAGGAGTTCCTTTCTTCCAGTGAAAAAAGTGATAAGTAACCTGAAAGATGAAAAGCCATATTCCCCAATCACAGCATGGAGATGTAAGTTAACTAAACCAATTAAGAGAAAAAGTAGCAAGGTTAAGCTTTAAGAGGAAAATTAGCAAGGTTAAGTCTTAAGAGAACAAACTAGCAAAGATTGGTGAACCATGAATGTACGGCCATAGCGTATAGCCATTAAATAAAGTCCACGAAGGAAAAACTGAAGCAATGACTGTTGATTGAATATGTTCACATTATTCATTGAACCATTGAAAGACAACTTACTGCCAGGTAAGTTGTGGAAATATGAAATACCCAAAATAATCCGGACTAGATATACAAATTACTCAAACTATACCAGACTCATCTCACACAATCAATCAGTCATTTAGAAGAAACAGTTACAGATATTAGACCTTAAACTTTACACCCTGCCTCGTATATCCGCAGACAATGTCTTAATAGACTCCTAACCTTCTAGGCCCTGCAAGAAGCCATAATGAATATTGATGAAGGTACCTGTATCAGGGAAGAGGAAAAGGTTGTGATGAAAACGAGAACTGTGTGCCTCAGTTTTAACTACCTATCAAGTTCAGAGTCGGTGCAGAAAGGCCAGAAGGCTATAAGTAAACTTCGGAATTCTTTTCTGTTTACTATCTTGACCAAAACTTTTATGATTTATGGTGCAAGAAGAAAGTTTTTGGTTCAGTTTCTTTGACTGCTTTGCTTTGCTTACTAAAGACAAGTATTTCCATATTTTAACCAATACATTTCCACAACCCTACTTTCTTTGAAACAGTGTTTGTGGTAATTTTTGATTTCTGAAAATGTGTGATTACTTGCTTGTTACTCAAAAATTAAGACAGCATAATTGAGCATAGAAATTAGAGATAAGTAAGCATAGGTAGATATACACAGTAGGTAGTTAAGTTTGTTAGATAGAGAAATATATATAACATTAAAAAGCTGATAATTTAGGATCTAAAACAAAAATAGGACCAGTTAACTGGATTCTTAGGTATTGAAGTGTAAATAACTAAGATTAAAAATACTGAAACTTAAATAATAGAAAGTAAAAGTGCGTTTGGTATAGGATTCGAATTCTATTTTTCAAATCTATAAACAGCTTTTTTATAGAAAGACAGAAGGATAAATGTTTTATCCTTCCAATTTTCTACATGAAAGCTGTTTTTAGATTTGAAGAATAGGATTCAAATTCTATACCAAATACACCCTAAATGAGCTAAAACTTAAATATAGCTGAAAGTAAAGTTGCTGAAATGTAAATGTTGAAGATAAAGGGTTGTAATGTAAAGAGGACTAGTTAACTGGAATAAGCTTATACTGAAAAATAAAGAACTAAAAATAAGATATGATAACATAAAATACCAGAAAATAGAAGATGTTGTCTTAGTGCAAAAACTACCATGAGCATGAGATTGGGATCTTGAATGGCTCAACCCTTATAGAGTTCTTTGAATGAGATGCTAGTATATGTATGAAAGAAGGAATAAATGATGATTTGTTGTTTGAAATATAGCTCAATTACATACTGACCAAGCCTTGATCCTGCATGTATATGAGCATAGGTATATAAAACATGAAGTAGGAGCCTTTAATGATCAAATTAAAGGTATTCACTCCACATTCTTTGTGATGCAGAAAAGTGGAGATGAATGATCAGCCACTTTATGTATGTAAACTAATGTTTATCAGGTATGAACTAGTACAAAACCTTATAAAATAGGATATGGCACTTAGGTGATGAATATAAGATTAGGTATGAATGAAAAACGAAGACTAGAAGCTGAGATATATGATTAAAAAAAAAAAAAAAAAAAGATCAACCACTGTTTATATAGAAACAGCAGCTGATCATGCATGCAAAGACACTAAAGATCACTTTGTGATGTGGGAATGAAGTTGAACTAGTGCTTTTAGACTAGGAACATCATCTAGAATGATATGTAAGAGGTTAGAAGATGTTTTGTGTCTATCGGCTGGACTAAAATGCAAGAAAAATGAGAGTTTCAGCCACTGCAGTGGTTAGAAACGTGAGCAGCTGAGTGAGAGAGAGAGAGTGATTGTATATTAGTATTGTTTGTATGAAGGAATTCTCTTCTCTTGTGTGAAAGGCCTGCTCATATTTATAAGGAGCTAAAACTTGGAAGCCAAGAAGTTTGTGGGAGACAAGGCTGCCAAGTGGCAAAAACAGCTTTTTAGTGAAAGCTAGGATCTGGTTCCACCCATGGTTTTAGTGAAAGACAATGATTAGATAACATAGGAATGCTAAGAACTAGTTTAGAGTTTAATAAACTACCTTAGGAAGTAACCTAGAAGTAGAATCAAAGCGGTTTCACTCAAAACCAGCAAAGTAAAACCAGAAACCACCCAGTTTAGGGGTTAGTTACTACGAAATTAACATGTTACTTGGTTAGGAAGTTTCGGTATGTAACGGTGACTGGTATTCCTTAATTTGGTGCATGTAACTCACGTTCTTATTCCCCTAAAAGGGTTTAGGGTATAGGGTAAGGATACCCTAGCTTAGTTAGGATCCGTAACTCCTAAAATAACACTACTCTGCTTCTATTTCTCTGTTTTTGCTCTGTTTTCTACTTTAATCATATTCAAGCTTAATCTATTATTGATCAGCACTTAATAAAAATTGTTCTAATCAAACTCAGGGACTTACCCCAAAACGAACAGCTTAATCACCAAAGTGAGGATTTAGCATAGCAAAAACTGTTTCCCTGTAACAAAGCATTCAAAAGACTAAACTCACAGTCTAAGCTAAACCCTTAACACACTCCCAATAAAATAATAACATCCTTTCCAGAAAACCATAACTAGGGATCGTCTCTCCAATCACATCAAACAAAGAATCAACCATCTGAACAATGCCCATTAAAATATGAAGCACAATCCCAAGCATAACTACAGAAGCTACAAAATCAACATAATGAAATTTCATTTTTACAAGTGCGCACACACAATAAATAAGCTAAAAATAACATATGGGTTTCAGTCCGTTCACTTAAAAAAAGCCAAAAATCAACCAAAACATCCTCTATTAACAGTAAGGAATAATAGAGAACCGAAAATCCCAGCCCAATTAGAGACCCAGTTGTTGAACATCAAGAACAACTAACTCAATCAAACCCATATATCTACACAAGCATGCATATGCAATCGCACATATAATAGATGTGTGTGTGTATATATATATATATATAGAGAGAGAGAGAGAGAGGGAGAGACCGATACATACAGCAAAGTGAGCGAGATTAACAAGGGTCCAAGCCATGCCAGGAGAGCAGCCGAAGATGGAGAGGACAATAAGCCAAGAGAAGAAGAGGATGAGGATGTAAGTAGTCCATACTCCAGGGTACATGAACCACTCCGTATTCCTGTTCAGATCCGTCGGTGGCACCGCCTTCACATACAGATTCGCCATTCAAATGTTCGAATTTCTTGTTTTCTTTTCTGGGTTATGATTCCGAGAGAGACCCTTCTCGCCCCCCAAAAATTAGATTAAGCTCCCTCAAATTTATGGAGTCGAATTAAGATTAGCGATTGCGGGTCTGATGATGAAGACGATGACAGAGCGCTCTGTGTTGGATTTGGCTCGTGGCCGTGGGTGCCGTGGGGTCTAATCTAACAAGGGTGGCGACTTGTGAAAAGGAAGATGTTTGATTTAAAACCAAACTAAACTAAACTTAAATTAATTCCAATAACAAATAGGGGCGTCTACAGTAGGGTCTACAGTAGGGTCGTCTCTGCGTAGGACTTTGTCTATACACCATTTGATGGGAAATCTGTGTATAAATAAATTTCCCATAAATTTCTGTTATTCCCCACAAATTTCCATCAAACGGTGTATAAAAAATAGTCCTACGCAAGAACGCCCCAATTATAGCCCTCTCCTAATAAATAATACAATACCTGATTCAAGAAAGTTTAACCAAACGTTGTTAACGACAACTCCCACCCAAACAATCCCCTGAGGCCCTGTTTGGGGCATAGGACTGGGATTGGGACTGGGATAAATAATCCCAGTCCCACGTTTGGAGATAAAAGTTAACCGGATAAATAATCCTTTGACCCAAAATAATCCAATGCTTTGTAGGATAACTAATCCCAAGTAGATAGGTGGGATAACTTATCTTGGCATAATTGGGACTAATTTTCCCAGAATCTAAACTCAATTTACCTCAATTTACGAGACAGAGACTCACAATTAGCTTCTCCCTCACCCCTTCTTCAGGCCATCCGCTTTTCACAGTCTGCCGCCGTCACGCTCGCACCGCAGTCGCTTACCCTCGTCACCCTTTGCCCGTGCCATTGTCGCCTTTTACTTGTGCCGTCGCTAGCCTCACAGTCGACACGGTCTCACCCTCTTGCTCGCGCCGCCGTCATCATCCTTTGCTTGCGCTGCTGCTTCTCTCTCACCCTTTGCTCGCGCTACTGCAACTTCTTGTTTTGATAAATTTGTTGGGGATGGCAACGAAAAGAGATAGCTAAGAGTGTCGAGCTTGACTACAATTGGGATTTGAACTACAATTTTGTGTTTGATTTTTTTGGGTACTTTTGGGTGGTTGTTTTACTTGACTTTTCTTCTTCCAAATTTTAAATTATGGTAGATTTTGTGCTCAATCTCAGATCTACACTCTGAAATCATTGCAGATGAGTGAGAAATTGAACTGAACTTGTGCTCTATTTTGTGTTTTCCGATTTCGATTCCAAACTTTATATATATAATATATATATATATATATATATATATAATACAGGTATATATTAGGAGAAATAGTGATAATGATGAGAATTTGTCTCATCTATGTTCGGTTTATCCATTTTAATTGTCGTTCATATTTTGATAATTAGTCTCACAAATTAATGTTGGTTCTAAGCCTTTTTTGGAAGGGTTCCAAGCTATTTTAGAACAACTGATTAGTATCTTTCAAATTATCATCATTTTTGTTTTTGTGGCTTTTTTTTTCCAAAAAAAAAGAAAATTAAAGAGAGAGATCGGATAGGATTGTTTTTCTTTTTTGAAAAATATTTTTAACTTAAATTTAAGTTTTTTTGGGAAAAAAAATCAGTCCAATCCAATTTTGTACCAAACACAATATTGGATTTAACATAGTCCAATCTAATCCAATCCAATCTAATTCAGTCCAATCCAATTCACATAATTCAGTCCAATCCTACGTGCCAAACAGGGCCTAAAGAGAATATCTGACGCTTCTGGACAAGTTTCAGAATCTAAACGACAACTTCTGGTCACGGGGAGAAATTTGAGGATCTAAAACGACACCTTCAGATAGACATGAATTCTTGATCAAGTCCAATACATCGTACGGATCTAAAAGCTGGCACATCTAGGAGAACCTAATAAGCCCGTTAACTTTGATTTTTTAACTATACGATTGAGATAACTTTTACTTATACTTTTAGCCAGTAGCAGAAGAAAAATTAAAGTCATAAATATTTAAAATGTTGATTTGAGTATATAAATGTCATTTTTTTTATTATCATTTCTATTTATATATAATAAGTTTGAATAAACAGGTGTATTTTAATTTTTTTGCTTTCCTTTTATACCTTTTTTGTTTGTTTTGAATTTCAATAAAGCAAGACTAATTTGGTAATTCCCGAATTGCTTTTTTCTAAAGAGTTAATATTAGGAAGTGAGCTTTCATAAACCTGAGCATTTATTTATTATTTTATTTCTATTTTTTTTTTTAAATTATGTACTTCACCTAAGTTTTTTATTTTATTTTTTCTGTTTCTTTTAAACGTCTTTTCTCCTATATCATTTATTTTTAAAAAGACATGTATACTAATTCTTCCTCTCTTTTTTTTGGGTAATGGAATACTAATTCTTCCTAACATTTAGAATTTTTTGATATACTATATACATTTAGCACCACGTGCCTCAGGCACGTGTTTTAACTAGTATTTGATGCAAATCAAGGTACAGTTACAAAGAAGTCAATTCAAGTTCCAATTGGACCGGTTACAAGAGCTCGAGGCATGTGTTTTAACTAGTATTTGATACAAATCAAGGTACGGTTACAAAGAAGCCAATTCAAGTTCCAATTGGACCAGTTACAAGAGCTCGAGCTAAAAGGTTCAAGGAATCTCTCAATCGGCTGATTCAAAGCATTTGGACTGAGATAAATTCTTAGAGGTCCAAGGTTGATGTTTCACGTGGTCCACAAGGTTAAATTTCAATGATTCAAGCTTTGGAATAATCTAGAAAAGACTCTCTAAAGAGGATAGCTCAAGGTTGCGTGAATTTAAGCATAGTTTCTTGATTTTGGGCAACTTACCCGTTTTTGGCTCATCAAGGAGAATGGATGGTTGTAATGAGCTAAATTACTTTTCTTATTTATTTATTATAAGTTTTATTTGCTGAGTTGTAAGGCTTGTATGCCAATCTAGATACTTTCCTTTTTTATTGTGAAGTAGGCGTGTTTTTAGGGTAATTATAGAAAATTATGGAAGATCATATTACAATTCATTAAAATTGAGGAAAATTTCTCTTTAGTTCTTTGAAAACTTATTCGAACTTATCAGATTTCTCTGTGGTGTTCATCCATTGACTTATCAATCGAGTTTTCTATCCTTGATTGTGAAGTTTTCCTTTATACCAAGGTTCACATCTCTTTATAGGTGTTGGGTTGAGGTTTTCCATCCGAATCTGATTGTAGAACAGTCTTAGGCATCATCATTATTTCAGGTTTCGTCGCAAGTTGGCGGAGTTCGTATCAGTATTAAAATTAGCCTAAATATGGAAAAATAAATTTTCACTAAAACAAAAAAAAAAAATTCATATTTTCTTTGAAGCTCTTCTTAAAGAAGCTACATGAGTCTGACTTTCTCTAGAACAGCTTTCAGAGCCCGGAAGCTCTTCTAATATTTCACTCAGATAGACTCAAAATCTGCTTCTGATCTCATAAAGCCAAAAAGCAGCTTCTAAAAGTCATGCCAAACAGGCCCTAAATAGTCCTTAATATACCCTAAATAGTCCTTAATATACTTACTCATCTTAGACAGGCACAGGGCCAGGGTTTTTGGTTAGTGGGGATTAAAATTATATTTTGTCTAATTTGTGCTGTTATTACGTTTTTTTTTTTATCTCTGGGTGAGAGCCTTTTCTATAATTTAAGCTAAAAAAAGTTATAAATCTATGTGAATAGTTGGATCTTTTTAAAAGGAAAGAGATAATAGTCCCCACTAACTAAATCCTGCCTTCGTCCCTGATCTTAGAATAACCCAAGTTAATATTGTTCAAAATTTTTACATGAAAAGCTTCAGGCTGTACTATTATTGTTACTATTTTTATTATAGTATAACCAACGTTAAAAAATGGGAAGGGTCTGAATTGGTAGCTATTAAGAACTGAATAGGCTTTGGATGTAACGTTTTTTCTGTATCACTTCCGCCCGGCTCTTCTTAATACAACATAAACACAAACCATAATTGGTTTGATGTCTAAATCAAAAACCAAATAAATATTGCTGGCTGAAAATTGATGATTGACAAGGACAAGATAGCTAAAAGTAGCCACTAATCTGTGTACACTCAAATTGGCATCCTTTTTAGGCTGCTGATTCTCATTAGCTAGTCGCAAGTTGCAACTAAGTTGCTCATTATATCCTATTTCGAGGAATACTAACAACAACAATCGCGTACAGCAAATAACAGCCGTGATTGGTGTAAATCCCACCATGCAATTAACCTGATTGGACAAACTTGTCTATCCTCATCAAAATTACTATAAAAGAAAAACTGAAATTACGAACGACATAAAAGAAAGTAACAGATTTTCCATGGATCCTGCCCAGTGTTGTGTCCACAAGTGCCTGGAAAGCAAAAGAAAGAAGTTGGCTACCACATCACACAATCTTTGTTCATACTAGTTTCCTGATTATACTTTCATCTTCAATACCGGATACTATCAGGTCTTATGAGACTGGAAGTCGAGAACAATAAGAACTGAGAGTCAAAGTTTAGGAACATCCTAAAACAGATAACATTAAATCCAAATCCTTAATGCTACTAATTACATTTAATCCATATTTCACCACAATATGCTGTCATTATCTTATGTTCATTAACAACTAGACAGCAAGCGAATAACTACTAATAACTATGTGGGACAGAGAGAGAGAATCATGGGATGGGGAACACGAAGCTGAAATTCAGTCATTAATGCCAACAAAATGCTTATTATCAATTAACACTGACAATGCATAATTGATGGATGCTGCCTCACATGCACAAGGATCAAACTCACATCATCTAGCAAGAGCTCTGTTAGAGGACTCACTATCCTCAGCTACTTCTTCAGGTTCGCCTGCCCAACCTAAGTTCACAGCCAAGTCCTCCACAGCCACTTTGATTACATCAGTTCGAACACCAATATCAGTTGCATATCTGCTCATACAGTACATCCCAGCTGTTACTGTTGCCACACCAACTGGGCTTGGCATCAAAAGTTTCAGAGGTGAAGAGAGAATGGCAGCCAGTGGGGCACCAATGACTGAAGAAGCTTGACCACTTCTTCCAACACCCAGCTTATCCATTATCAGAAGACCAGTTTTGCAGTAGAGTGCAAAATCCTCGCAGTTGTTCTGAAACACATCGTAATTCCCAAATCCATTTTGAAGAAGATACATTGCTCGGTGGATAGTTGTTTCCGGTGGATCAGATACCGCAGTGGTGCATGTGCCACCCCGGACTTTGGCAAGGAAGACGGAAGGGGTAACCCCATATTCAAAGCAGTAGATGGATCCATTTCTGAGGAAACAGTCCAGGCAAGAGAGGACAACGCCGCTGTTGGGTTGTCTGAATCCACAATCAGGAAAGGTTGGACAGGACATTGAATCATAGGAGTCAGCTGATGATGCTTCACTTGAATTCAGGTTTCTCTCTGGCCTAAAATGGACCACTTTGCTTCCCCCAACAAAGATACCTGGATGATATGATAATGAGGACAACTAATGATTAACATTGATCAACTATATAAATAGCTTCCGTTCGGTTTAGTACTCACGCAGTTAAGTTGTCATATTAAATTCAACATTGGCAATAATCTCCACATTAAGATAATCACCTCAATTTTATACTTCCAATCTTATAGATCAAACCTGTAAGTGGTATATGTAAGAAAAGTACGTCTTCAGCTCTGCAAGGCACAACCTGTTGATAAAACAGTATGCATCTACTCTTACGTCCCTAGATCTATCTACTTTTATCTATATCTCCAAAATCACTACATCTATATGCCTCCATAAACATCTTTTTGAGTGACTCCAGAACATTGTTTTATGATCATAACCGAAAAACAGCTCACAGAACAGGTATCAGAGCTTCTATGAAAGTCTTATGCAGGACAATCCATATTATTAACATCTCAACATACATGAAAGCTATAAACATTTGCTAGGATATTAAGAGATCTGATGATAGATAATCATTTAGGTCAATAGAACAAGAACAAGGTTATATAGAGTTATGGAGACTAAGGTTATTCCCTGGCCTGGTAAGAGGCTTCAATTCACGAGCATAAACTTGCAAGCAAAGGAATTTAGAAAATACCCAGTTGAGCATAAGGAAGATACAAACCAGAAACAAAGAACCCCAAAAGATTGGTGGGTCCTATTAAACATTTTGGCGAAGGATAAGCTCAGAGACTTCACGTGAGGAAGTCAAGAGTAAAATTCTGTAATAAACAAGAAAATTTAGAAAAACCCACCTAAAAAAAAAAAGAAGAAGAAGAAAATTCAGAAACCCGGAACAATAATCAAAACCCTGAACCCACATTGTACAATTCTTTCGAAAATTGAAGAAAATACCCACCAAAAAAAAAAAGGAGAGAGAACCCAGTAAGGAAAACACCAAACTAACATAACCCACATTGAAAATTTTCAATTGTTTTTTTTTTTTCAAAGAAGAATTTGAGTCGAGAAAACACGAACAAGAAAAGAGACGAACCATGGTGAGAATAAGCGAATACAGCTCTGTATGTATAGATGTGGTCGCCTGGCTTGATCTCACTTATCTCGACTCTGTTAGTGAGAAGACCCATCTCTCTCTCTCTCTCTCTTCTCTTCTCTTCTGGGCTCTGCCTCTAAGCAACCGATTCTAGTTCAAACATTGACCCTGCAAATCTACGTTTAGTGACCCGACCTAGTCATACATAATTGAATTAAAGAATAAAAAAAAAAAGTAAATGGGGTGTGGCGGAAAGTGATTGGATGAATGCCCATGAATCTGTTTAACAACTTTACCCAATACATAGATTCATATATGATGATGCTTTGGATTAGTTTTCATAGGTCTTGATGATGGTTTTGATGTGATGATGGCTTTGGGTGGTGATAAATTTATTTGATAAGGACACACGACGGTGTGACTGTGGCCTTTTTTTTTTTTTTTTTCTTCGTGTGGGGGCTAGGGGTGGCAATTCGTGTTGTCGTGCCATATTCGTGTCGTGTCGAGGCATATATATAACGAGCAATTACCAAACCCAAACCCGACACGTTTATTATTCGTGTCATGATTTGTAAACCCACACCCGACACGCTAAATAAACAGGTTAACCTGTGAGCGACACATTTAACACGTTAGGTCATATTCAGACCGTGTCCAACGTAACACGATTTGCTAACCTGTATACTGTTAAACCCTTAATTGAACTCAATTTAACATGTTAATGTTAAATATGTTGTATTTGGTTCAACTTAACATAACGTATTAACCTATTAATTTTAGCATGTTAACCTATTTCACATTATCAATATAACTTGATATAATTTATTAACTTATTTTATATTTCTAATATAACCAAGCAACCATAATCAAATAAATATAACACACAATCCAAAGTTTAAAACCAAAATAAAAGTTTCAAGTTTTAGTACATAAAACATAAAAGAGAAGTTTTAATTCTTAGTACACACAAGTTAATATAATGTCTCAAAAAATTTAATCGTGTTAAACGGGTCAATTTCGGGTTTAACAGGTTAACCTACTAATGACCTATTATTTAATCGTGTTTAATCGTGTTTAATCTGTTTTGACCTGTACCTGTTTAAGACAAACCCAAACCCACTAATTTCGTGTCGTTTTCGAGTCGTGTTATCGTGTCGTGACCTAAATTGCCACCCCTAGTGGGGGCTTTGTATTCTCTCCCTTTTCCTCTTTCCCTTGACTCCGGGTAGGGGTGGCAATTCGGGTTACGACACGATTTTTTGCGGGTTAGGGTTGAAGAAAAATGATGCGGGTCGGGTTCGGGTCGACCAGCCTGACACGAATAAAAAAAGGGGTCGGGTTCGGGTCAACCCGCTTGTCATTTTTTTCGGCCATGACCTAAAAAATGACAATGCCCCATTTTTTTCACCATGACCTAAAAAATGACAATGCCCCATTACTCAATAGCAAATGAGTTCATCACTAATCTGAATTATATTTACTTACACAACTATGAACTAAGTTTTTAAAAATTCACATGTCATAAATTGAAATAAATTCAATAATTACTTATTATGTGCTTACTAACTTCTAAAAGTACAAAAATATAACTTTAGCAAATAAATAATTTATGTACAAGGATGAGTTATTTTGGCCATTTTCCAAGTTATTCATAGTTGTATGTAATCAATAGAAAGAGAATTAGAATTAGGTTGATTCATTAACAAAAAGATAAAGAAAAAGAATTACGTTGATCGTACATATAAGTTTCAATAATAATTAAAAAATGGCATATTCTCTCATTTGTTTCTTGACTTATTCTCGTTAACTTTCCAAAAGCTTTCCTAGTACTTGTAGACGTGGCGTTTGTTCAACTTCCACGGCAGTGGCACCAAAAGCGATGTCGTTTAGAAGGGTAAGGAATATCAGTATTTATAGAAGCTTTGGATTCTTTGCCTCGTTTCCACGTTATCCATGTTCCCGAGTCCGGACTTTGGCTCACAACTTTTCTTTTCTTTTCTTTTCATTTTTCTTTTATTCTTTAAAAAAAAGAGGAGAAGAAGGGGAAAAAAAAAAAAGGGTGAAATGGAGGCAAAATATGCAATTTACATCAATTATTATGTCTGCGAGTCTGCATGGTGTCATCCATGCGTAACCCAAAGTAGAAATTAAAACAGATAAGAAAGGGGTTTAAACATTGAAATATTGCAAAGGTTGAGTCTCTAAATTGAAATTCTCAATGAAAGAATAAAGCAGCTCTGGCGCTGGTTTATTAATACTGAAAAATAAAATAATAAATAATACACAGACATATTGTTTCTTTTATTTTAAACATATGTTACAACATTGTACAATTTGGAAGGATTCTATCAGGTGTAGGTAGAGGTTTCTTGACACATTTAGAAGTATTAAGAGTAATTTATTTTGAAGAATATATAAGAATCAATGATATAAAGGATAATGATGCCTTCTTTCAACGTCTACACAACTAATTAAGCTAAGAAGATTTAAGCTAAGAAGATTTAGGCTAAGAAGATATTCCAATCGTAGACTTTGACATCAAAATTTGAATCTTCTTCTAGTAAACGTTTTAGTTCCTTTGCATGCTCAGCATCCTTAGCAAGTAACAAGGCAAAGCCTCCACCACCAGCACCCACAAGCTTGTAACCACAGCAATAAGGGTGAGCAAATTCAAAGAGTCGATCAACAAATTCGTTACTACAGTAAGGATCGAGTTCCTGATGCAACCTCCAAGCCTCCAACATTATCTCCCCCACGTCATCTAAGTCACAGTTCATTAGAGCTTCCCTCCCAACCTTTGCCAGCTCAGCAAGGCGCTTAATGCTAGATACAAGAAGGTTATCTCGACGAAGGTACCGGATTACCACCTTTTGCAGGACTTGGTGTGCAAGACGAACCTGCAAAGTTATTGCATTGAAATGTCGAGGTTACGAAATTGCAAGTACAAAAATATTACCTTGTAAAATATGTCGTCACTTCAGACACGTGATATAAAAAGAACACATTTTTTGGATATGCCTGACTCGCCTAAGGACATTGATAATTTGATTTAAGGCTCTACCAACTAAGAACAGTGTGTAAATGGACACAAGATGAGAGATCTTAAATGACAGATCCATGGTTCTTCTCAAAAGAACCACAGTAACAGATATTTTGTCAAGGACAGTGTGCATCAGTCATGATATAAGGCATTTGCCTCCACAAAAATTATTTGTTGAAGATGTGACGTTCCTTTGTAGAAAGCACGCTCACTCAATAATGAGCCTCTCTGCTTGCACATACAAGAAATCTTCTTAGAAAACAGCACTCCACGACTTAGAGAATTACTAGTCCTACCTCTACAATCGAACTTCAGTGGATAGAAGGAAAATACAAGGGGGCCGAAATCTTAAGAAGAGTTTGCAAGGACTAAACATTGTTTTACAAGCTTAACGAAAACCCAAAAACTCACCCATGTTCTATACATCAGATTCTAATGACAACCAACACATCAGAGAAAGGGATATTATCATCAATGAAAGAAGCTTGTTTGTTTCACCTTCAGGAATAAACACAAAACTATATAAACTCCATATTATTTCTAGCTCTATATGGAAAATAATGTGAGCTATGCTCTTCTTGACGAGTGATTGGAAAAGACTTTTAAGATGCATGTCCAAAATGAAACAGAAATGATGCTACCACACTTACTTGACCAGTAAATACTACTAGCAATCTTTGCTGCAATTCTAAAATTAACTGAGGAGAAGCCAACAGTGGAATGACTTGTAGCCGCAGTGGAACTCCAGGAAAACTTGCAGTAAATTTAATACCAGGGTATAAACCTCCAATTTGGTCTTGCCATCCACCACCTGTCCCCATAAGCTGCTCTAATACCAGAACAAGTCTTGCAACATTTTCGTTGCTTGCATCTCCATCAGTTATCTGGATAAGTCCTTTAACAACAGCAGCTGCTAAGATGCTAGAAGTCCCCAAGCCACTGCCACGAGGCACATTAGACCATGTCCTGATTCGCAAGCCCGTGGATACAATACAGTTTTCATGAACAATGCCAGTTACAAGTAATGCAGATTTGACCAGCCGGAAAGGATCTTTGACACTAAATGGAGTAGTAATGGAGGTAAGATCTTCAAGAAGCAATTCATTCCCAGCATCATCACTGACAAAGACGCCAGTTGTTTTAGTTGTCTCTATGATGGTGCCAATTGGCAGAGAACCTTCAAGACTTATTGCCATATTTAAGACACAGCCAGCACGCTCTAAACTCCATGGAGGCGTATCACTCCAACCCCCCACAAAATCAACTCGAACTGGTAGTTCAACTTTTACGCTTCTAGGAAGGAAAGATTGATTCACGTCGTTACTGTTATTGTCCAATGATACTGGAGAAGAGATGCTATTCGGGGCGGCCTCCAGGAGATTTTCTAGAGAAGTGTGGTAGTAAATTATTGATCACAAATATAATGGGGAGAAAAAAAGGATACACAAGACTTCCCAAAAAAGGGTAAACAGAGTTACTAGATATCAATTAAGGAATGTGAAAAAATTACCCAGGAAGGACAGCATAAGTAACTCCAGAGAAAGGGTAAAAAGAGTTACCAGCTATGTAAATTACAGAATGTGAAAAACTTAATTTGGAAGGAGTAGAAACACAAGTTAACACAATCATTCAAATTGGTTTGGGTAAGATAATTTATGTTTTCTTAATTTTTCTTTCTACTTATTCAATTATGCAGAAGATGAATAATTAACTCTTACCTTTAAAACCATATCTTACTGCTGAAGCTGTTTCATCAGCAACAGCAGCCCAAACTTTGTGCTCCAACTCGAATGCTGTTTGTTCTTTACCGCATGCTCTAAGAAGATCAACCTGCACCTGGTATGCTCGACTCTTTGGGAGTATCTTAGAGTTCTGCTCTAGAAGCTTGGGACACAAGTCTAGGAAGTCCTGGCATATATCCACTCCTGAAACTTCCTTCTGAAGAATTTCTTCACACAATTGCGACAAGTTGCGGCCAAGCATGCCATAATTAATACAAGCTTTAGCAATCCCAGCTGCAAGCTCTGCTTGATGATTACTGGAGCCTATACACATTTTCGGAAAATCAATTGATCTATGTAACTCCTCCAAACTAACACGAGGTGAGCTTCTCCATAATTCAAGAAAAAGTTCAGATTTTTGCTCAGTCAAGCCCATCAACCATGAAGCCAAATCGAGCATCTGAAAATAAGAACAAACAGGGTATATTTTTGCATTCCATAAGCACTTTTCCTGAACGCCACTTGAGCTCCATAGGTCACTTTCTTGAATTTGCAGGTCATGCAAGACCTTCCTCCACGGCTTCCCACAAAATGTTCCACCCTTGGATAATGAATCTTTGGGGTTATCATGAAGGCCACAATAAACTATGACTCTTTCAGTGCATCCTAATAAGGGCACCTCCCAAAGGCAATGGCGATCAGGAAGCATGAACCTATACGGATTTTCAGCCGTATCATTTACTTTTGGGACATTAATACTGACAACAATGGACAAGGAACCAATTTGTATTCCACTGGAAATGGATGAATCATACACAAGAGAGTCATCCCCAATTGAGACACCGGGAGCAATTTTGCTAGAAAGAACAACAGCAGAAGCTGCAATGTCAGACACGTTGGTTGCTGGGATAGAACACAAGTGTCTTCGACCTACAAGTCCTGAACCACTGCCACTTAAGTGATCCAAAACTTCACTTGAAGTTCCAAAATGTAAAAACAACAGATCGTCTGCAGTGAAATAAAGGACGAAAAATGATATCCACGATGAATTTATAATAGAAATTAGATAAGATAACAGCAGTGAGAACTAAAAAGGTTGTACTAGTAAGTTGCAACATATTTTAACATACAAGCACAGTAGCTGAACATCTTCTGTCTTCCTAATCTGTTAACCAGTTCTTCACCCAAAGGGCGTAGGAGCAACCACTCATGTTTTGCAGGTACCCAAGCTGCCACCATATCTTCGTACAAACTCATCTGCAGAAAGTATTTAACGTTACTGAAGATATTAAAGCTTTCCTTCAAGTTCTGATGAATGTCTGACACTTAAGAAGCCTAGGAACAAGGATATTTACTGAAAAATTATCCCCAAAAAAAGAAAAAAAATCCCTATATTATTATATGTAGAATTTAAAAGCGAAGGTGAACAGCATCAGAAGGCTAGGCAATAGAAAGTGATAATGTAGAAGAAAAAATACTTCTATACAGCCATAAACTACTAACATTATAGTGGATGATTTTCTTTTCTTTCTCTTTTAGGCTTTTCCCCACGAGATTTTTCAACTAACCAAGTAACATGCTCCACATTTTCATCTCTCTTGTGAGGCTAAGAAAATTAAGTATGTAGTCAAAATACTCCTATTAAAAAAATAAATAAATAAAATAAAAAAATAAAACATTTAAAACCAGACAGTGGTAACCTGCCTCTTTTCTGCTCTTCAACAGCTCTGCAATCAATGGCTGGCAGGACAATGCAAGCTTAACAAGCTCCAGCCACCCTTTACCTCTAACTGCTATCATACCCGTGTCAAGAAGTGTTCTACCGTCATCTAAGATTGCCTTATTCTTGACAAGCTCGCCTAAACTAGGTTTTTGTAAGAGATTATCAACTGAGCTGACCATATCACTTCTTTCCACGTTCCCCCTCATAGATGCAACAACAACACCATGGTTAGAAGCAATATCCAAGGTGATTGGAACTGTGATGATGCAAGATGTGTCCTGTGGAAGAATCAGGGCGGAGGCGTCAAAACATGGGAGAACGTCTCCGGTCATGATAAATATCCCGCCTGAAAAGATGAAGATCTTTTAAGAACACATACACCATGCAGTGAGCAGTCATCTCAAACAAAAGTTTCAACAAGAATCTCATAAGCAACTGAAAAATAATGAAAGAAATGCAATACAAGTCTAGCACTAGCATATGTCTCAAATTAACTGTACATACATGCATCCAGTTCTAACGAAAAATGAAATATATCAATATTGTCAACTCAGATTAGGAACTTTGATGTAAAGGAAATCGCTCTTAATAGAAATCAACATAGTAAACACAATGTCAAGTTTGAATAAGTGTAATAGACGGAACAAATAACCTTCTTTTTTAAAAGCTTGTCTTGCACAAGAAGCAATTGCAAGAATGTGTTCCAAAAGCAGCGGAACCGGCCCATCAGGGTCATCAGACGCCAGATAGGGAAGTGGCAAGAAAACCTTTCCCATCGGGTTTGCCCACGGGACCCTTTTAGAGTCACCTCCAGCATGAAGCAATAGTACATGCCTTTTGGCAAGGAAGCTAACCATCGATGCTTCACAAACTTCATCTTCAGACCCTTCACAAGGCACAGAGGAACCAGAAACGCCATTTTTCGTTGCTTCCACCTGTTCCTCATTAAAACATCAAAAAATCAAAGCAAGCAAGCAAAGCAGTTCACCAAATTGTATACTCGGGCAATTATTTCACAAAAAAACCACAAAAGTTGGATAAAAATGTCTAGCAATAATTGAACACTTGTTGAATAGAGGTTGAAACCATCATCAACCCCATTGTGCTCACAAATCACAATCAGCATATAATCACTTGAAATGTCACTATCCCATTAATGCAACACTCTCAGTTCTCTCTTAAAACCCACTTGCATTTTGGTACCAAAAGTCACCAAATACATCGACATTGCAAAATTGTGCATTAAAATTACTTGAGAATTGGAAATTTCAACAAATTGAAGCCGTGCGTACCTCTGGACCAAGACCGAGGCCGAGGCCCAACTTCTGATAATGCCCGGCGAGAGCGTGAATGGCGTTGAGCGTGGCGGCACCGGAGCCGATCCTCTGGCCAAGCGGATCGGGGACGGCGAGAGTGACCGTGGAGGAGGCGATGCGGCCCATTCGCTTGGCGCGATTGAGCTGCCAGTCGTAGAGCTCGGCTTGCTCGGGGCTCGCGGCTGTGAGCACGATGGCGTCCCAGGTGGGGACCCTAGACGGATGCCTCACCGAAAGCCTCAGATGGTACCAAGATTTCCGGAGGACCGCTTCGAGATCGGCCTTCTGTTTGGTTCTCGAGAATCTGGGCTTTCTTTGGGTTTCCATGATTTGCTCCTTTTTTCTGTCACTTTCCCGAGAAAGTGTACTACTAGGAGAGTCACACCAGTAAGAGGGTCTTGTCTTGTCTTGTCTTAGTAGAATTAAATGAAGGTTACTGACTTTAGTAACTAACTCAGCTTTTCTAAGATTAACCAACCAGTCCACCACTACCTAGAACTGCATAGGAACTAAAATGGAGGAGATGAGGAGCGGGAATCGGGTGCAGTAAGGACCATCGTGTTCCGCCAATTTTCATTGGATAAGGAACAAAATAAAGTGACCGAAAACAAAACAGAACTGTTAATGGCGTCGCCCGGACTCGAACCGGAGACCTTCAGTGTGTTAGACTGACGTGATAACCAACTACACCACGACACCAGAATGATACTTCGCTTTCCATTATCAACAATTAAAATAAATCAAAAAAGGGGGAAAATCCAAATTTGATTTTTTTTTCTTCTAAAAAAAATCTTCCAAGAAGTGACCCAAATCAAATCTTATTTTGTTTCATTAGCATATTTGAGCCTTTATCACTCGAATAAATGATGGTTTTGTCCTAGTTTTTAACAATCAGCTTTTCAGTTGTCAAAATGTTTTTATATTCCTTAATTTTGGCTATGATTGTAATATGTGTGTTTAAATTGAGGGCGCGTCTAATGTAGGGTCATGGAAAAATGACCCTAAGGGTTATGAAGTTTAAGACGTCCGATTGTAAATCAACAGCTAAGATGGGAGGGCTCAAAATTTAGGTAATGTTACCATTGACACCGGAAATAAAGCCCAAAAAACCCATTTCTTCATCCATCTCTTTCTCCGTAACGTACCACGAAATCTATCAGAGTCTCGCTCTCCCTCTCTCGCGCTCCCTCTCTCTCTTTCTCTGTTTCAGATCCTCGCCTGTTCCACATTAGATTCCGCCTCTATTACACCCGAGCCTCTATTCCGCCTCTCTCTCTCGCTCTCTGTTTCCCTTCCTCCTCTCTTGGAGGAAATCCTCACTCTCCAACCTTATTTCCGGTGAGCCCATCCGCCACCTCAACTTCTGTTGTGGTGAGCCCGGCGCCACAGTGCCACAATCTCTGTCGACATCAGGTGAGTGTCCCTTGTATCGGTCTTCAATCCTATTTCCGTTTTCGCTGTCGGCCTTATCTTTTGTTTTTGGAGCAGTCTGGTGCCTGAATAGAGACGAAAATACCGCCTATGGTAATTAATATCCTAGGGTAGTGGTTAATTAGTTTCGTTGGTGGTTTTTATGAGTATAATTATGCTAAGTACAATATGTTCTATTTTCTGAATCCATCTTTCACCATTACCACAGATTACAATATGTTCCATATTTCTGAATCCATATTTCACCATTACAATATGTTCCGTTTTCTGTATGCATTTATTATGTAGTTAATAGTTAATGGTTTCTCCTTGTGTCAGGCATCCATTACCACAGATTTTAGACGCTTCTGCATTGAAAAATTAGCAGGTCAATAGTCAGATTTTAAAAGCTTATGCATTAAAAAATTATTAAGTTAATAGTCAGGTAGTAGCTTTGCTTGTGCACGTTCCACCTACATATATATCAACACATAGGAAATGAAATGGACCAAAATAATTTAGTATTGAATGCCTAGCAGATCGATTCAAAATGTCACATTTAAAGGTTATTTAATTTTTGTTCCCATACGATATCTCAGGCTTTGGAATTGAATGAATGGACCTGAGACTCAAAACTGAGAACAAAGGCTATAATGGTTGAAAAGTTATGGAGATTATCGAAAAATTTGGCCAAAGTTTATAAGAAGGAAAAATAATATTACTAAGTAAAAGGAGGTACAAGTCACATTCGGAAAGTTATGTAGAACCAACCTACATGATAGAAAGGGACTGTACGTTTGTTATGTTTGGTCCCACTAACTAGCTACACTTGCAGTGCTATATATATATAGTTGATATTTCGTCACCATTTTCCCCAAGATCCACATATCGATTCTATGTTAGTTGCCAATATATATACATATTTTTGGTAGCTTTGCTTGTGCAATAAAAAATTTTGAGGAAGACAATAGAGAAGTATGAGCACATTATGGAGACATTGCATCGCTTAGAAGCACAGTCCAGGGAAACAACAAAGTGGATGAGGAAGGTCGAGACTGAATTGCAAGAACTGAAAGAGGAGAATCAATGGAGAGATGAAGATAGGAAAAATTTTCAAAAAACAGTAATGCAAATTTTACTTGACAGTGAGGGCAGGTGTGAAAGGAAAGGGGATGGTACAAGTGTTGGAGAGGATGCGTACGGGAGATCATGTGGTAGAAAAATAGATTCCAAGTTGTCGGCTGAATGGAGTCCATGTTATGAACCAAAACCCCCGGTTTTCAACGTGATTCGGGTAAGTCGGTCAAATATTTGTTTTGTTATGGTTGTAGTTACAGTTGACAAATTTATCTAACTGTTTTGGGGCGAATTCGTAAACATGATTAGAATATAATTAATTAAGCTATGATGATTATTAGAGTAAGGAGGATTACAATCAGAAGCAAAACAGAGAATAAACAGAGAAATTCAAGCAGGACAACATTATTTTAGAGGTTAATATTGAGTGATAATCATTGTATTTTTACCCTATTTCCTAGCCTCTCTTAAAGAGTTATAGAAAAGAGGCAATGGTATATTAGATTACCCATTCAGCTCAGGGTTTAGTGGTAGAATAATTTTGAGGTATTTGAAAGTGATCTGTATAATTTATATACTATTTTGGTGATTGGTTTCACCTGATACGAGCTGTAGAACCAGGTTTTATAAGAACCAAGTTGAGAGCACTTACTTAGCAGGATGTCTCTAATACCATTATAGATACGAGCTGGCGAACCAGGTTTTATAAGAACCAAGTTGAGACATCCTTGGCACTTAGCAGGATGTCTCCATTACCATTATAATCTATGTTTCCCTGTTGCGGAACGTAATCATCTAACGTGTAGCCGATCATCATGGACAGAAGTGTATATTTTTAGTTGGATCACTAAAGCCTTGCACATTATGTTTTTCTATAATTCTGCTCATAGTATACATGAAGAAGTCCTTGGCCAGTGTATGTAGAGCAACAGTTGTGTATTTAAAACATCATCTATTTCATAATTTTCTAGCCTGTGCATATATTTTTTTCATTTCATTCCAAAGAACTCTATGAAGGTTACGCCATTTGAAGACCCTAACAAAAGTGTTTTGTTGTAATTCCTATTAGTATATAGTTATTCTCAGCTTAATCATTTTATGATGAGATTTTCCTTTTTAGTATTGTAGTAATCTAATCATGTTTATACTTCTAATTGTATACTACTTATAATTAGTCATCAGCTTCATGACACTTGGCCTTATTAAACAAATACCTACGTCAAAAAATTGTGCGGTGCCATGGCCATCTTCATAGCTACATGTGATCTCTCCTCCTCCAATTTTACCTACAAAATGACATGACATATGGTTACACTCTTAGTTTGATTTTTTCCAGTACAAGCACACACATGATTACATATTCACAATGAGTCAATTCTATGAACATACATGATTACATACTCTGTCCCTCTTATAAGCAGCTTCCATGCACTTAATAACATATATACTGCAATTGAAATCTTCACATTGATCTACTTCACAGTCATCCCGAATGATAACAAAAGACATAAACTTCCAATCTACTCACATGCCTTCCCGCAACTCTTCAATAAATGCATAGTCTATTCCCCTTAGCTTCATAACAGTTCATCGACCCATTATTCTCACCTACTACTTTGTCCTACATCGTTAAGACGTGTTTTTCAAAGAAATATGAACAGCAGCCATAACTTACTATTTCATCCAAAATTGCAGAATTTCACAGAGAGAAACTCGAATACGAACAACACGTTCTCCCATATCCATAATTGCAACAAACCAGTGATTGCGCTCAAACACAAGAATGTATATCTACAACGATAATAAATAGTATGATATTAAAATCTTTTTTAAAACTTACGTCTTCAATATAATTTTTATTGACTGTTACTTACACGTACTCAAATTATTAAAACCATACCTTCTCACAGTCATAAATAGGCCCAACCCAATCACTCCACCTTTCTCTCTCACTGTATATACCAGTTCTACCCGGGGCCGGTCTCTAACCAATTTCACAATAGCCAAATGAACACTAAACTGCATGAAAAAAGAAATACAAAACAAGTATTGGTGGATTATTTTTCCAGTTACTTTTTAACCAATTTTATACTAACAGTGATTGTGGCCGGAATCCACCAGTGCTTTGGCCTTCTGAAGCTCCTCTCCCACTCTCGTTTTGTCAACATATGACAAAACATACTTATGACCTACAATAAATTAAAATAAATCAACGTAATAAAAAACTTGAAAATCTAGATAACAAATATGTTCTATACAAAATAAGCCTACCGTTCATACAAACTGTACTAAAATTGCCAAATTGTAATTCTCCATACTTAATTGTCCACAACGTGTTTAGGCAATAGGCTCAAAACATGCACTCTACGAACTAGCACACCGTCTGTTGCTACTAATATCTCACTGCAATTTGTTAACCCCAACAAAGATTCGACAATTAATTACGAATGCATAACATTTTTCAACGTGGGAAACATTCAACTACGTTTTTAAAGAAAAAAGTCAGCCTTTAACTAAACTTTTTATCCAAGGAGCTTTCAAACATGTACGATATAATGGATGCCTTCAATTTAGAAGTTGCAAATAAAATTCTATTCCATGGTGAACATTCACATATACGCTTCAACTCTATATTTGCTTCCAAGTTATATGACCCTTTGCAAATCATTTCCTCATCAAATGTATAAAATTTACTCTGAAATACACACTTTGATAGGTTAAACACCATAATTTAACAGATAATTTTCAAACAATTATACATTCTGTATAGACTCAGAACACCTCTTCGCGAAGTAGCACATGCTCCTTATCGGACATCGCACTGAGTGCCTCCATTTGTACTGGCTTTGTCTGTATAATTGATGCCATTTCCACCTTTAAGGCTACACTTAACACATCTAATCCAGTCTGCAACCTGATTTCCTGTGAACTCATCGCATCTTCATTAATTTCATACGCACACATGTCCTTCTTCGCAATCCCATGCGAAGTACTACTACAATTAGTACCATCATCATCCCAACCTTCTTCATTTTCTGAGTTCTCTATACCAATACTAACACTGTTTCTTACTCGGACACTATCATAACGCATTACTCGTCCAATATCATATCTACTCTGTAACCGACCAATAAGTGCACCTTCTAAAAACTTTGACTGTATGTCCCTTACTTTCTCTAGTTTACATATGTACTCCACAGAATTTTTAATAGAACTAAGACCAAAGTTTGTACGCATGAAATTCTCTTCACACATACTCATCACATGCAGTGTTTCACTTACTCCCAACTCAATCTTCTCACCTTACAAACGAAATATACAATGTTAGGTATATATAAGTTACAGACTTAATTTATGACGTACGCTTGCCTTACTATTATTACTACAATTCATTCACTAGTTAAATGAATTTCTCACAATAATCAAATTCATTACTTCAATTTTCAGTGGTAGAATACAAAAAAACTGCATCAAAATCCTTACCATCTTAACGTTAATGCCCTTTTCTACTGTTGTTGATGTTCGTCTGCATATACCCAACATTATATTAATAATCAGAAAATTTTCAGGTTGTGTTCATTAAATTACGTCTTCCCTCTATCCTGTATCCAAGATTACCTTCACACTATAATTGACTTCTTATTCCATATAACACTACAAATTCAGAAATCATAACAGAAAATGATTCATATGACTAATCCAATCGCAGCCATACTATTTATACTAGGCTCATTTTTATCGACTACTATGGGGTTCTGAGCCAGAGAAAGACAGAGATAGAGACAAACGGAGAAAGATATAGATAAAGAGAAATTAACATAGCTGGTGAGGTACAAAGATCTACATACCTCATGCTTGGTCAATAGAGGGACACCGATAGACTTTAGTAAGAAATGCTTTTCAAGAATCTGAATTACAGCTTTCAATGAATGATATAATTAGAGCGTTTGATAGTACAATACAAGATGGAAATGGAAAATGGAATCGTTACATGGTTCACATATACCTCCTCTACCAGTTGAAAGCATAATTTTACTCATAATAACCACCAACTATAATAAAAATTATGTAACCTCTACTCAAAACCATTACGAACAATGCGGTACGCAGAGGTCATGGCACTATACAGTTTTGCAAACAGTCAACAACTTTCAATTTGGATATACATATATACTACATTTTCTAGGATTAAAGTACAATACAACTTTGTATAAGTTGACATGCAAAATTGCAAAAGTTACCCTTTAAGTAAGCATAATTTTGGGATTAAGATATAGAAACCACACCTCGTAATCTTATTTGTTGTTTGGAAAGTAACTACCTCTATGTTCTTCATTCCCTTCTCTCTCCATCAAAGGCAAAGCATATGCAAGTTCCAAACGGAAGTTTAGTACTAGTTAGCCTGATGAACTAATCTAGTATCTAAATATCGAATGCAAACTTATTTAATTTATTTTGATTTACCAAACTTCAACTTAAGGGAGAGAGACAAAGAAGAACATGTAAATCAATAATCATTTTTATTTTACATTAATTGGAAAATCAAAATAATTTTTCGAAGCTACAATTGACTTCCAATAGCATATCAATAGCATATGTCACCATTCCAATCAACTTTGGCGACCAATTTCAAAAGGATCCTTAAGTTTGCACGGGAAAAAGCATAGCTGAACCTAAATTGATCGGTCTGTCAATAAAGGATTGCGATTTTAGAAAATTAACAGGAAAGATCGATGAGGATTTGGGCATGGGTACGACCAACGTAGATAGTATGTCTAATGTCGAACAGAGAAGGATCTGGAAATGGGCATCTCATCGATCGATCAGAGAGAGAGAGAGTGGGGATTTCCTCCAAGAGAGGAGGAAGGGAAACAGAGAGCGGGAGAGCGAGCGAGAGAGGCAGAATAGGGGCTCGGGTGTAATAGAGGCCGAATCTGATGTGGAACAGACAAGGATCTGAAACAGAGAAAGAGAGAAAGGGAGCGCGAGAGAGGGAGAGCGAGACTCTGATGGATTTCGGAGTAAGTTAGGGAGAAAGAGATAGACGAAGAAATAGGTTTTTTGGGCTTTATTTCCGGTGTCAATGGTAACATTATCTAAATTTTTAGCCCTCTCATCTTAGCCGTTGATTTAGAATCGGACGTCTTAAACTTCATGACCTTACTTAGAGTCATTTTCCCATGACCCTACATTAGAGGTGCTCTTAAATTGAAATAAAAATATAATTCAGATATAAAATTTAAGAAATTTTAAAAATTATAGAACAAAAGACAGTTTTATTATTATTTTTTTTCTATGACATAAGCAACTATTTGAGTATCACTCCCACAAAAAAAAAAAAAAAAAAGAGTAATTATTTGAGTAAGTATCTCTTTATATCATGTTTTGTCTATTTCTAACTTTAGATGTCTAATTCATAATTGAGAATGATTCTTTGTATCTTATTTCTTAGGTGGTATATGTCATAATTTGATAAAATATGCTCTAGAGTAGATCATGGATTTTGTACGTCGAAATTTCGTTATACTAATTGAATCTATTTGAATGAAATGATTGACTTTTCTACATAGTAATAATAATAACAACAACAACTGTTTAGTTCTTATTAATAAGGAATGTTAGCAATAGTCAATTTTTCAGCATCTTTCTCTGATACTAAGTTTATTGACTGATAT
This sequence comes from Trema orientale, assembly GCA_002914845.1. Lineage (NCBI taxonomy): Eukaryota > Viridiplantae > Streptophyta > Magnoliopsida > Rosales > Cannabaceae > Trema > Trema orientale. Next base: position 49,560 of record JXTC01000732.1, read on the forward strand.
GTATAATTTTCTTTTTAATCTATTAATTAATGCTATTAGGATTATTATTAAAGTGAACTGCAAAAAAAAGATAATGCTTGAGGTATCAACTTTTGTACCAAACTTTTAATACCAATACATGTGATATATGATTTATCACTACTCAATTGGTGATAGTATTTAATCTATTTGTGGTAAGTTTTAATACACCGATTAGTTGATGACAACTTACATGCCACATGTGTTTGTATAAAAATTGGGATATGTAGTGTTATCCGCAAAAAAATACCCTGAAGTTTATATGTTTTGTAATTTAAACATTGAAGTTTAGATTCTACAAAATAATATCCTAAAATTAAAAATTTCTGAAAATAAATACCATATACGATAAGATTAAGAATTTCTGAAAATTAATATCATGTACTGACTTTTTGACCAATTTTAGTAACAAAAAAATAATAATATCTTCCATTAAAACTGGATTAGTCATTATTATTCTCCTTAATTTTAAAGATATTATTATTTTTTACATGTTAAAGTTATTCAAAAAAGTCAATTCAGGGTATTAATTTTAAAAATTCTTAATCTTAGGGTATTATTTTGCAGAGTCCAAACTTTAGAATTTAAATTGCATGACACCCAAAACTCGAGGTATTTTTTAGCAGTTTATCGTTGTTATTATTTTATAGTATTTGGTTTTCTTATTATTTTAGAGCTCTACAAATGGCACGTGGTAGATCAACTTTTTGTTGGTGTCTAAAAAATCAACTATTGAGAACAAATTGTTCGGTAAAATTTTTTTAAGTGACTGGCATATCATCCAGTCACTCTTGACAACAGTTATGAGAAACTAAATTTACTAGCTTTTAGTTTATGATTCTGACAAAGTTAATTTTCTAGTTTTAAATTTTAACTTCCAGTTTTCTCATAATCATAAATTCTCTAAACAATATAATAAATTAACAAAATGGAAAATGGTTGTTTCTAATACTTTATATTTCGGTAGAGTGCTAGTGTTTAGAGTTGTTTCTATTAATAGTTATTGGTAATAGTACATTATACATATTGTCTCAAGTAGGCGTAACTTTTTTCAGAAAGAAAATATTTTTGAATCTTTTTAATTCTGTCTGTTTCAAAAATGCACAATCCTATAAGCCAGTCACAATGAAATCTGGATACATGTTCTTCTAATAGCACCTAACATCCAAATTCTCATTATAACTCAAAGGAATTCAAATTACCTGTCTAATGAATAATAATGACTATATATCACATTAATTAAAAATCTAATTCGTTAAAGATAAATTTTGTTGCTGCGATCAAACCCGAAGCTACCATAGAATCGGTCATATGTCGTGATTCTCAATCATCGTGATATCAGCTCATAAATATGATCCATCCTCTGCTTTAGTTGGAGAATGCTTGGCAGCACTTCAAGCGATCAACCTTGCTATATCATTTGACGACAGGCATATTATCTTTGAAGGAGACTCTAGTCTGGTGATCCGCAGCTTGTAAGATGGCGAAGATAACTGCCTCTGGGAGATTTCGAATATTATTGCAGATTGTAAGAACAGTCTCAAAAAGTTCTCTGTTTGGTCTACATCTTAGATTGGAAGGTCCTCAAAATTTTCAGCCCATAATATTGCTAACTAGGCTTTTTTCTCCACAAATTTTGGATGTATTGATACCTTCTTGATCCCGGGGGAAATTATTTCTGATTGTAATTGCTGGTTCCTTAATCCTTCTTGACATTATACTAAGCGGGAACCTATATGTATGTTTACTTCAGTTTATGGAATTCCCTCGTTTGATATCCAAAAAAAAAAAAAAAAAGGAAAAAAAAAATCGAATTAAAAATGATAAAATAAAAAAAAAATGGCTAGTTTCAAAATCTAAACGATGGGAGATGAATTAAGGCACAAGATTTTTTTTCTTTTTTGGTTAACTCGAGGAAAAATAATAATAATGCAGACAATACAAATTATTAGGCATAATCAGCATTATGAAAAGAAAAATGATAATGTGGTCGCGTTTTACGGTCAATCAACCGCAAATAGATCACTACTCCATCAATGATTCATCGGACATTATAGATTATAGACTGCGGATTGATTGTATATAACGCCCATTTCATATCCCAAAACCAAAACTTTGGGTTCAGTCGAAATGTACAATTCATTAATAGTATTTTTTTGCTTTTTCGTTAAAAGAATTTATTAATAGCATTAATTTGATTTAAATATATGCTAGTTACGCGGCTATATATAATGATCATACCCGCCAAATATAATCGCATCAAATCGAAATATCGAATGTATGCCGAATCTCGACCAAATTCTAACTGTATCAACTGACCAGACCATACCAGACCACTATTTTTTTTTTAAAAAAAAAAAATTTAATTTCCATACAATACAAATTTGGATCGGCCATTGCCGATTTCCGAGCTTTCCTCATAATCATTCAACCAAACAAGTGTCCGTTTCTACCTTCTCTTCCGCAGCTATTCCCCAATCTAAGGTCCCATTATCCTTCTCTTCTTCATACACACCTCTTAATCTGTATTTCTCTCTTCGCCTCAAACACCAAAACCCTTGGTTTTTTTTTTTTTAAAAAAAAAAAATTATTTCTCAAAATTTTCCATATTCCAGTATTCTAGCTTTGATTCTGGATGTGGGTTATTGAGAAAGATGGTTTTTGAGAAATGGGTCGTACTGGGTTTGGTTTGAGGATGATGAAATTGTGTGGTATGGAAGGTCAAGGTGGGGTTTTGAACTCAGGCGGTGGTTCTTGTTCATTCCCTCACTTCTTTGATTTCGAATGCCGATTACGCCCTGAATCGGCATTCGATTCCTTTAGCATTGCCTCCGAAGCTTTCGCTGATAATCATCATCATCATCATCATCACTGTCCTTGTTGTTTGTTACTGGTCAACCTGACCAAATAACGATTGATTTGATCCATTAATAGGGCAAGAAAAAGAACAAATAAAAGAAAGAAAAAAAAAAAAGAATCACTCTCCAAAAGAAACGTCCTTTTGTAGCTTTTTTAGTTTCTTAGCAGGAAATGCAGACGGGGGTTGGCTTGGCTTTACAGGCAAATAATGGAACATTTGGGACAATGGGGCCTCAAGATGAAGGGGCTGACTTTGTAGAGAAAGATCCCACAAATCGATATATTCGGGTATATGTGACTCACTACTTGTGTTACATCGTTTTTATGTATCAGCATTCTTTGGATGGGATATGAAAGAAAAATGTGGGTTATTTTGGTTAATGATGTCAAATTATATATGTAGATTTATATGCATAGCTGTATGAAGCTGCAATGTGATTTTTGATTTCTATCATTGTTTCTTGTCAATTCTTTCTATTTTCTTCGTTGTTTTCTTGTTTATGAATCAATGTTGGATATGTTGATGATTGGTCGTTTTCTTTAGAAGAATCTTCTTATTTAAAACGTCTGTAGCATGAGGTAATGGTTTGTTTTCTATTGCATCCAGCAATTTTGTTTTTTCAATCTGTATTGATTTTTTTTATTTGTTTTTACATTGGTCACAGTACAATGAAGTATTGGGGAAGGGCGCCTTTAAGACCGTGTATGTTTCAAGACTAGATCTTTCAGTTTCATTTTTTTTCCCCCTTATTGTTCCATAGTTTTTGACTATTGTTTGGATGGTGTTACCAAGTAAGGATTTCTTTCTCTAGCTACAAACATTTCGTGAATTTCAATAATGTGTGCTTCTTGGTGTCCTTATATCATGGTTGCAGTTATAAGGCATTTGATGAAGTTGATGGAATAGAAGTTGCTTGGAACCAAGTTAGGATTAACGACGTTTTGCGATCACCGCAAGACTTGGAAAAATTGTATTCTGAGGTTCATCTGCTGAAATCACTGAAACACGAAAATATCATCAAGTTATATTATTCCTGGGTGGATGATGAGCAGAAAACTATTAACATGATTACTGAGCTGTTCACTTCTGGGAATCTAAGGCAGTATGTTCTTCTGATTCTTTGTCATTTTGTCTGACATATTTTTTGGCTTTATTACTTGCAATTTAAGTAACCTTTTTTTGGTTTCAGATACCGTAAGAAGCACAAAAATATTGATGTGAAGGCTATAAAGAACTGGGCTAGGCAGATACTGCAGGGTTTAGTTTATCTTCACAGCCATACACCACCGATTATTCACAGGGACTTGAAATGTGACAATATTTTTGTTAATGGTAATCACGGAGAAGTTAAAATTGGAGACCTTGGATTGGCAATTGTCATGCAGCAGCCTACCGCTCAAAGTGTTACTGGTAACAATTTTTTGTCTTTGGATGCTACCAACTGATCATTCTGACTTTATAAGTTCTGCTAAGTTTTTCTCCTCTTTACATTAGGAACTCCTGAGTTTATGGCTCCTGAACTCTATGAAGAGAAATATAATGAACTTGTTGACATATATTCTTTCGGGATGTGCATGTTAGAGATGGTTACTTTTGACTACCCATATAGTGAATGCAAGAATCCAGCTCAAATCTATAAGAAGGTTTCCACGGTAAGTACTGGAATTGTCAGCTTATCTCCATGCATGTCGCCATATTATTAATGATTTTTAATATCAAAATGCAGGGTATCAAGCCTGCTGCTCTTTGTAAGGTAAGTGACCCCCAAATTAAGGAGTTTATTGAGAAATGCATAGTTCCAGCGTCTGAGAGATTGTCTGCAAAGGAGCTTCTCAAGGATCCATTCCTTCAAGTTGAGAATCCAAAGGAAACAATCCATGATCCATTACTGTTACTTAATAGGAGTTTTAAAGCAACGAATTTACCTAAATCTGGTCCTTTTTCCATGGACATAGATCCTGATTATAAGGAGCTTTGTGAAAGCATTGGCACGGGAAGCAACATAAGTAGTCCAGAAAGTCCAGTTTTGGAATTCCGAAGAACAAATACAACGAATGAATTTAGGCTGAGAGGGAAGAAAACTGATGACGACTCGGTATCATTGAACTTGCGAATCGCTGATTTTTGTGGTAAGAGGCAAATTTAGGTGGCAATTGGTGCCAGAAGTGGGCTTTGCAATTTTCTAAGACTGTTTTTCCGGTCTTACAAGTAAATGATGTGATTTGCTTTCTTTTTTTACAGGTCGAGTTAGGAATATACATTTTCTCTTTTACCTCAACACTGATACTGCACTTTCAGTTGCGGGTGAAATGGTTGAACAACTTGAGTTAGCAGATCGTAACGTAGCTTTCATAGCTGAGTTGATTGATGACTTGATACTGAGGCTTGTACCTGGTTGGAAGCCTTCGTTTGATCATTCCTCAAGTGGAGCAACAGGATCCTACGGAACTGCAGAAGGTAATCTGTGGTAACCTGTATGCTTCCATTCTCAGTCTTAATGTGACCACACTTCATATCCTAATTTTCTAATTTGTAGATCAACATTCACTGGTATCCGTTGCTTCTGAGGTACTGGTTGAAGATGCTTCTACTAGAGATGATAAAATAGATGAACTTGTCCACTGCAATATCAATGGAAGCTGTAAAGGCTTAAGTTGGTTTGGCTCAGAACTAGAGGCTCTGGATTCATGTTCTAGTGATAATAAATTGGATGGAAATGCTACCAATGGTGGGATTTTTGTCCCAGATAATGAACTTAAAAAGAACTTGGAGTTGCAGTTGCCGGACAGGATCCAAATATCTAATGTAACGAGCTTGACATGCAGCTGTACATCACTTTGCTTAGCAGATAAAGATCCGGATGTTGAGCTTAACTTGGAAGTAGCTTCCATCGAGGCACATTATGAGCAGTGGTTTCAAGAGCTTTCTAAGATGAAGGAGGAAGCATTGGAGGCTACCAGAAAGAGATGGACAGAAAAGAAGAAGCTGGTGGCTCATCAGTTGGGAGCATGTTGAAACCCTTCTTTAAAACCCTCTTTCGCATTATACCCTTTAGTTGTGTATATCATTCTTCTACTTTTTGGTTGTTTTCTGCACCAAATTCTGTTTACTAGCGTGGAAATGAGTTTCTAAATTAGTTTCTGGTTGGTGTTTGATTTTTGCCACGGAATATATGGATGGGACAGCAGCAGGATGAGTGTTTAACTTTCACTAAATGCATGAGAAAATTTGTTGAGCCAATTAAATATGTTGTATTTGTACAGAAAATAGTAAGCAATCTATTCATGCTGCAAATTAGTTCCCCAGATAAAAAGGCCAAAAGAGGTAAAGAATAGCATGGATATCAAGCTGGAAAACAACTGCTCTCATTATTTGGAGCAACCGTAGAAAGTGCAAATTCTTTTGAGATATTATGAACTAGGATTTCTGAATCATGTTGTCAATAGATTCAAGTCAAGCTTCTCTGAACTTGCCAAAGGATTTACTCAAGTTTAGAACCAAAGGATATGTGGTCCCCGAATCATATTTCCCTCTTGATAAAGAATAAATTCAAAGTTCAGCGATATATGCATTCAACTTTGGACGTTTGAACAATGTAGAGAATATTAAATATAAGAGAGAAAGGTAGTAGACAAAAATTGCTTAATACAACATAATATTCACCATGATTCATCCAATGTATCAACTCGATTCACATATATCCTAGAAATGTCATACATCGTACAGGTCAAAACTGGTGCAATTAAATAGCATGATGACAACCAGAAAAATGCCAAAATCCCCTTCATAAGTGACTTGAGAAATACTTGCATGATGAGAGCCCTAGTCACGCCAAGTATGCCTACAGTTATCCCCCAAGCAAGCGTAAAGTATTGTCTCTGGCTCATCGGCAGATCGAGTTTGCATTGTCTTGTAGGCAGCCATTCCATGACCACATTTTGGACACGTTACTGCCAGAACAAGGAAGAGAAGTTCAGAAGGAACAAAAATCATAAGCCATATTCATAAAGTCCAACATCATCTCTAGAAAAGTTTGTAAGAGTGAGATGAAATAAGCATAAACAAGAAGAAAACCAACAGCATAAGCTTGTCATCTGACAATGAGACCATCAGTTGTTCTATGCTTTAACCATCAAATTTAAGCACCCAATATAGGTTCTATGCGGTTTAAGTTAAACATCCCTCATGAAGTTTTATCCTGCCAAGATTAGTAAAACGACACTGTACCGAAAATTCGATTAGAGATCAGTAAGTTAAACCGGTTAAGCCTCACCTTCTAAAGTTTATTTTTTACCTAATCAAATCATCCAGAATTGTACTTCATATGTTATTCTACACCCTTCCACAAACACGGGCTACGATCTTTCTCGGTTTCTCCCTAGTCCATAAATGCTGCAAACTAAACCATCTAATGAATTATCACCAAAAGGGATAGATTTCGTCTCACGTGGTCAGACCATCCCTGTTGACATTTATTCATCATGTCCACATCCAAGCTTCCACTTTTCAAATTACACTTTCTTAGCTAATCTTATTTTCTCCGTCCATCAATCCAAAACCAGGGCTGAGGTTACAGTACCAGCTTACCCAACAAAAGGATAAAAGTTGATCCAAACAACACCCAGGATACCTTCCTTTCTGTTTTTTTTTTTTTCGGTCTAATTGGACAATAACACAAATACACAGATCCTCCACAGGTTAAAACTTCTCTAAACACGATAAAACGTAAGAGGGTTGTTGATCATTCTACAAAAGCACATATTTGTTTCTTTTTTCTTTTTACTGGTCTTCTCGCTGAACCCTACTATCTTTGGGAAGCACCGACGCTAACATACTACTAGGTAGGTACAAACTCATAAGTTAGCCCACACCCAATGTGGGAAATTCAACAACACCATCAAGAAAAGTAAACACATTTGCGTTGCGCAAATTTGATAGACTAAAACGGAAGAAACAAGATAAGCTAGACCAATAATTCAAAGAAAGAAAAACTAGCTGGGCAACAAGACCTTCGGTCTTGGGGGCATTCTTCAAGTCATCTTGGGAGAAAATGGGCTCAATCTCTTTCTTGACCAAATGCTGCTTTCTCTTTATCTTAACCTGCAAAAATAACCAAAACCCATTTCTCATATAGTCACAAATAAAAATAGTTCAAACTTCACAAGACACACATTGATTTCAATCATTCCCTCTACAATCTACCACATATCAAAGATTTATAAGGTGAGCCTTTTTCACATTACCCTGTTTTCTAAGTAGCATACATAAGGGCAGGTCGGGCAGAAGAATCTTGCTGCACGGCCCATATGGGGCAGCTCAAATTGCAGCATGTTCCCACAGGTCGGGCAGAACTCCATTGGCAGCTCAAACAATCCTTCTTCTCTCACTCTGACATTTTTTTTTATTTATTATTTATAAATCAAATCTTTGAATGAATCACATTAGAATTGATGATTGATAATAAACACAGTCTAACTGGATTCATGCTCTTTTGAATTAGATACCTGTTTGTTTGGTTCTAGAGAAAATTAAAAAAGAAAAAAAAATAAAGGGTACCCTTTGGTTTCCTGAATAAAAAACTCACCTTTAAAATTGAAATTGAGCCGAAAGATTGTAACTTTCTAGGATCCCAAACAAGAAATTGAGAATCCCCTATTGAGGTTTTCAGGGCAGCTATGGAGGGTTTGGCATGGCGGGGCTTCAAGTAGGGAGACCGTGAAGTGCAAGTGTGCAACCATTTTCACTCAACGACGTCGTTTGATTTTTATTTTTTGAAACAAACGACACCGTGTTCTAATTTGCGTAAATTTCAGTTAGACCCCTATTTTAGGAATATTTGGATATTTATCCCTTTTTTGGAAAAATTTTGCATCTATCTCTATTTATTCACAATTCCGATTACAAAGGGAGTTGAATCAATAAGAGGGTTTTGGCTAATTGATACAAAAAGTCCTATATCGATTGTTTTCTTCTGTTTGTCTTTCTATGCATTAGAAACTTGGAATTGGAAAACAAGACTAGTTTGTCCAAACAAGAAAAAGAGGTCAATCAATCATCTTTGCTTTTTAAATATTTGTTACAAAGCTTATGAGTATTAATTTATAAACCCAGTCTCTGTCACACCTACTTGCTCATGTTGATTTATTCAATGTTTTTATATGCATAATAGTTTGTAATCTTCACTCAAACGCCTTCTTTCAATTCTATCCATTTGGTTAGACTTAATTAATCTCAATAATTGTTTCCACAAAAGCTTTTCCAAGTAATCATCCATTCCGGTCCAATGGGTCATTGTTTATTTCAAAGAGGAAGCTTTTGCCTTGCAATTGGCTAGAAATAAGTAATTGTTATGTGACCTTTCTTTTTTTTTTTTTGGGTTGATTTTATTTTCTTTGTGGAGCAGAAGTAAGCAACATCATCAATGGCGGATTTAGTTGGGCCAAGATTGTACGGCTGTTACAAGTGCCAGAACCAAGTATCTCGCCATGATGATATAGTTTCTAAAGATTTTCAGGTGAACCCCATGATTGAATTTTTCAGAGAAAATGGATTCTTGGGTTTGGTTGAATCCCTTCTATTTTGTTCAGACCATTTCAGCAAACTATATAACATTTGAGGTTCATAGATTCTTCTCAATAATATACACTTACAAACCCGTTTTAGAAATAGGGATAACTTGGAGCTTCCTTTTTACAGATTCATATGATAATAATTCCTTATTTCACAACCAAAATCAAAAGATACCATGTTTTTGCCTGCATATTTTGTTTATGATTGTTCTCTTTACTTATTTGCTTTTATCGACTTAAGCATAATCCTTAAAAGTGTTCTCTTTTATGTTTTTTGATTAATGGAACTCAAAAAGTGTTATCTGATGTATATAGTATGGTTGGTCAAAAAATATGAATGTACGTATGTATGTTTGTCTTAGGCAATGCATGGGAGAGCCTTTCTCTTCTCCCATACCATGAACATAGTTCTGGGGCCCAAACAGGACAGGCAGCTTATAACTGGTCTCCACACAGTTGCTGATGTTCACTGCAAGGACTGTGGTGAGGTTTTGGGATGGAAGTATGAAAGAGCTTATGAGCAATCCCAGAAGTACAAAGAAGGAAAATTCGTTCTTGAGAAATACAAGATTGTCAAGGAAAATTGGTAGCAATGACTCAAAAATAATTTGTGGATTGATTATTTTGATTGTTGATACATTTTGTACAGCTTGTGTTGAAACAACCTTTCTCATTGAATTGTAAATCATTTTACTTTTTACTTCTTTGTATTTAAGATTGGATTGGAATTTCACTATTTTTATTTAAGTCAAATGTGAAGTTAGAGTTTTGATGTCATATTTGGGGGCAGAAAACTGAGACTTTTTCTCCCATCATTCTCCTTAGTAGCCTTCTCTTGAAACTAGGTTTTCCCTCTTTCCTGGCTTTGTTTTGGCACCTGATTTGATTCTGTGAGAATAAACATGACAATGAGAACTTAAATGTTGAATATGGTGGTAAAGATTAAATGGCATGAAGTGCTGCGTAAAATAAAATGTCTTGCCAATTTAGAATGTTGTATTTTGAACAAAAAGAACCAAATATACTAACTTCTTTATGGGAAGTAGAGGATGAGACCAAATATCAGATAGTAGCTTGACTATGACAAATATTAGAAGAACAGTATGCTAATGAAAGCACAGTGAGCAATGTGAAGAATTCGTGATTATGTCATATATCTAATTCTAATAAGTTTCTGTCACAATTCTGTTTATGAAGGAAAGAAGGAACTTGGGTTTCAAGAAAATTTCGTATTCAATTGTTCTGGTTTCTGAAATGGGGTTTGGTTTTTCATTGTTTTTAAAATGAATTTGTCTTGTGCAATTATGTTCTCCCTTTTTCTTTTGAAAATTGGGTATTCCCCTTTATGCTCAAGGTTTAAGTGTTTCTTTGGAATCTTCACTAAAGTAGTTAAGCAAGAAATGTGGTGGTTGAAATTTGATTATTCTCTTGAATGGCAGTAATTGCTACACATGAGCAAGCTGTGTCTCCAGCCTAGAAGACACCAGAGACAAACAATTCTGTCTAGTTAACTAACCTGGAATCTTTGTTTATATCATAATCAGTGTTAGTGATTAAATTTCCATATTCCATCTTTTTGATGCAATATTTTAATCTAGAGTTGTTTTGGTCAGGAAATATATGAGTCATTTTGTTGTTCAAATACAGTGAATATTGCTTTAGTAGGGGGTTAGAAGGCATCAAAGGCCCCTCTTTTTTTTTTTTTTTTTTGGAAACAGATCAAAGGCTCTCTTGGACTGATTGCAATTTCTAAATAGAAAGTGAGGAACCAAGGGAGGTATTATTGGTTCAAGGAGTGGAAAATTTTCCTGGAATAGTCTTGAGATTCAGAAAGAAAATTTGTAGCCTGCAATAGGAAAGCGGATCCCACAAAAGCTATAACATTATCAAATTCCCATCTTTCCAAGTAACCTTATGCATAAAAATGTCATTTTGGCTTTTTTTTTTCCCTCACTCTTTTCTTTTTCTTTTTCTTTTTTTTTTTTTTTTGTGCATGAAGTAAAACAGATTGATGGAAACTCACTGTCTATTGTTAGTCTCATTTTTCTTTCTTCTTGTCTTTAAAACAAATCTTATATCTGTGGCCCCGGAGTAGTTGCCATGACAATGAAATGACATGCTTTATGGCGTGCCATTATCACTAACTCCAAAAACAAATACGGATATTGTGGACATTTCCTTACATAAATCTTTTTTTCTCCTCTTATTTGTTTGAATTTTGCATGTGAATATACATTTATATACAAACTTTTACATGGCGCAGGCCCTCGTTTACTCTAGATTAAAACGACTTTCCAATCTGCAATAGTATATTTATTTTCAAAAGATGTATGAATAAACATTTCTTCTACAAAACCAATAGTGAAGTATAAGAATAAGAATCATTCTAGCGGCACTAAACAGCATTATGTTCAAGGTTGGCTCTCAAAACATAGAATAAACATGCAGAATATATGTGCTTAGAAGGGTTCATGTGAAAAGGTGAAAAGGGTAGCCACCCTTTGAGTTTTGGCTTCTACTTGGCATTATATATTGGCATATACATATAAACTCAAGCTGGCCCGCCAATCACATCCATTGTTAAAGACTTACCAATATGCTTGGGACTCATTGTTTTCGATATTAATGCTATTGGCTAATAGTGTAGGACCATATATTATTCCTTATATTATGAGATGACATTTCTATAATTTAGCATATTTTTTCGGTTCCATATTTTTTTGTTTGCATATAAATAATTGTAAAGAATCGGACGGCTGATACCCTGGACACAACAAGAAGGTGGGAACGAGTCCATACATATCAACCAAAAAAAAAAACGAAAAAAGGGAATTTGGAAAATAAAAAAGGAAGCTTCACAGAAGCCAACCTAAAGAACAATTTGAGCTATTCCTTCCAATGAAGGAGATTACGTTTAGCCATAAGATCCCCTATTCCCCTCCAACTGAAACTTCCTAGAAACTGTTGAAATTATATTTGTTTTATAATACAACTAAAATCCCCATAGACTGAAAAACTTCAAAATAAAATATATATATATATATATATATATATATATATATATATATATATATATATGTATATCAATATCAGAATAGTATATAATATCAAACTACAGACCCTTTCACATGTCTTGTACCACGTTCGGAATCAAACCGTCCATTTCATAGCAATCTCTAATCTTATACCATCCATTTAGAAGCTCCAAAATTCTCAAATGATTAATGGGTAGGGACTCTTTTTGGCATTGCTAAATCCAATGGATGGCTTAGATTGAAAACATCACCATAAGAAAAGTTCCTCAAAAAAGTAGAGAGACTTTTCCATAGCCTTATATATTCCACAACCCTTTTTTCCAACTCTTGCCTATGCCATTACCCCTTCTTTGATCTTTCTTTTCTTTTTGGAACCTTCTTTCATTTCCATTCAACAAAAATGGAACATAGTAATCAAACACAGAAGAAGAAGAATACTACAACAACAACAACAACAGCAACTGAGTATGAGGACTTGTTACCTGTTATGGCAGATAAGCTGGATGTGGAGAATTTTGTGTCTGAATTATGCAAAGGCTTTCAGCTTCTGGCCGATCCCGAAAAGGGTCTGATTACTTCTGGGAGTCTCAGAAAGAATTCTGCTTTTCTGGGGATGGAGGGAATGAGCAAAGAAGAGGCGGAGGCTATGGTTAGACAAGGAGATCTTGATGGAGATGGGGCTCTCAATGAGACTGAATTCTGCATCTTGATGGTAAGGCTTAGCCCCGAGATGATGGAAGATGCTGCTGCTTGGCTTGAGAAGGCACTTGATCAAGAGCTAAGCAAATCCACAACTTGATTTTTTTTTTTTTTTTTTTTTTTGCCTTTTTGGTATTACATACAAATATTTACATAACTCATATCCTGTTTTGTTTTTTTCACTTGGTAAGAAGTGTTATTCTCAGTAATGTAATCAAAATACTAGAACATGGAAGAAGCCATAAGGCATAATATTATTGTCTATTGGTAGATTTAGTCCATGATTTCTCCATATACGGACAGAAAAAGGAAAAAGCCAAAATTCTGATACCAAAACCAAACAAATCACCCGCATTTAGATGCCAAAAATAAAAGGCCAAACGTCCAAGTGATCTGATTGAGGAAGACTACAATGAAGATAATAACTAAATTGACTGTAAAAGAGACATCACACGTGAATATATTGAACGAAAATTAGATGGACAGTTGCCGAAAATTCCGTTTAGTACATGTTAAAGATCAATACATTGAGCACTCATTTAGCTCAAAAGTTCCAACTTTGATCAACTTTCAAGGAGTGAAAAGACCTCCCGTGATACTAGTATGATAGTCGATCCTTGCTTTTACCTTTTCCAGCCAGAAACTGAATCTATTTCACATGATTATTAGTTGAGTGGGTAAAGAGGAAAGCAAGGGGGACCGCCGCTAAAGAAATGCTTGATGGGATCATTAAAGTGATGACATTACAAATAATGGATGGTGGGGGTGAACGCTTATTGCGAGGAAGCTTCCTCTGGGATCACATTTAATATTTTGTGTGACGATATAGACCACAGCGAGCACCAACACCAAAAGAAAAGTCCATGTCAACCTCCATTATCAAGCAGAAAAAATAGTTTATGATAAATTGAAGCGAAGTGGCGAAGAAAGAATTCATTCACTCGAATATGATTTCCCAAATCCAACCGATATCCAAGTGGTATAAACTCCTCTTTGTCGTGTACAAAGAAAAGTTACGTTATCTGTCTCAATCACGAGTCCCAATTTTCAACTCATTATACCTGATTCAAGGTGACCAAGAAAAGAACCTCTTTCAGAAATCAGAACCACCCCCTAACTTATTAGATAATATGATCGCGAAGGAGCAGTCTAGAACCTTTCTGGTATGTATCGAACACTGAAAAACATTCAAAATGACTGCAACTACAACCAATTTAATCAAGTTTTGTATTCTAGTTACCGACATAACACACAGATCAGGAACTGCATATTAAGTCTTACTTACAGCCAGTAGAGAATTCAAATAAGATGAGAGAAAGCATCTTTGTCCCAATAAACAAGTTCTGGTCACTTCACTGATATTAGAAAAGGAAAGCATATTATATACCAAGTTCTATGATCACCAGAAAACTTAAACATCCACATAATTTTCCTACAATGAGATTCTTCATGCTCTATAAATCTACCTAAAACTATAGCGGAACCACAATCTATAACTGGAAAGTAACATGCTATGCTTCCACCTCCATTAGACTGCTTTACTTCAAGTCCTCGATCGTCTAGGTGGTGAGCGGCTGCAAGTAGTGAGGTTCAAAAATTAGAGATAACTACTTGGGCATGCACAAAGGGGATCTAACAAACAATTTCCCAAAACCATAGCATAGAAGAGCTTCATATTTAAATTTCAAATGAAGAGTACCATGTATAACTACAAACCTGCGATTTCTGCCATATTCAGGGCTGATGTTCCTACCATAATCAGGACTTCTGCGCCTTTCATAAGCAGGGCCATTGTATCTGTCATATGCTGGGCTGCGGGGTCGACCATAGTCAGGACTTGGACGCCTGCGGTACACAGGGCTAGGTGACCTGCCATAGGGACTATCCCCATGCCGACCATAACTTCCTCTTCTTGGACTGTCATATCGATCACCTCTCTCATCATCATCCTTAAGAGCGTACTCAACAGATACCACCCTGTCAAGTATCTTACTGCAAATTTAAAATGTTTAACTTTGTTAATCCTCCAATAGGAGAATATATTGTTTCATAATTTGTAAATGACTATGAAAACAAGTATGTTATCACTTTTCTTCCCAAAGGCAGAGAAAAAAAAAATTTGCTACTCACCTCATGTGAGTACACTCAAGAGCTTTGGTAGCATCTTCTTGAGTCTCAAACTGCACAAACGCAAAATTCCGCCGGATTCTAACATGAAGGACCTTCCCAAAAGGCTCGAAGTGTTTTTCTATATCACGAACTCTCGTACGAAGTGGATCAAAGTTGATCACAAACAAAGTTTTAGTAGGCTTCTGATTTGACTTCAACCCATCACGGTGTCGACCACGTTCACCCTGGAAAATTAAAGTTCATAACATTATAACAAAGGATAGTTCAGCCCTTGCAACAGTTTTAAAACGGTTATGGCATGTAAATGCCAGAAAATAGAAGAAAAACGTAAGAGAACAAAGTTGCAAGAATTAAACAAATTGTACCTTAGCCCATTCAACAGAGAGTCTGCGCCTGTCATATCCAAATGGCCTATTGTCAAGGGAGCGAATAGCATCTTCAGCATCCCGCTCATCCTCAAAATAAACAAAAGCAAATCCTGCAAAGAACCAATGAATCAAAGGTAGAAGAGGAAATATAATACATTAACATATCATCAAGTCAGCAGGCAGTACACCAGCCTCGATATATCTTTCCCCTCACACAAACTAAAGAAAATACAACACCTGCATATACGTGAAAGGCTGATGCATTAGGCTGTAGAGTCGTTGCAAGATGAACTAAATCATGTTGGTTGCATATAAAAAATATAATCCAAAGTTTCAGTTCTGAAAGTCATTGCTAAGCATGCTTCACCATTCAGACAGCACGAGTTCAGTAATGGTAGGCATGGCATGACAGATTTCAATGATCTCCCTATTATCAGTGGAAGTAGGCATTCAATGATCTCCCTATTATCAGTGGAAGTAGGCATGGCATAACAATTGAGTGATCCCAATAAAACCATTCTTGTGAAATATCAACTTTATGCGAAGAGTGACTGAGTAAGTAAGAGACGGATGAGCAGAGTGAAGAAAATGCAGAGTGTTGCTATCTGTGAGTGAAGGAGAGCAGGCAACCAGGAAGGTTTGCTTTCCAAATTAAATTTTTTGCACAGATGTTGGCGAGCCCAGATAGAAGCTCAGCTTATTTTCCCTTAGTAGAAGATCCTGCGTCAAAAAAAATTCTTAAACATGGAGGTTTTCTCCAAAGAAAGAGCATATTTGCAGCAGCCTATTCCTCTCCATCAAGGAAAGAGGCAGTGGATATACATACTACATAAGTAGCCATATATCCATATTTAACAAATAGCTTCTGCAGTCAAAAATCAAATTGACAGATGCCATTGATCTGGGTACGAGAAGCAGCTGCAACCGAAGTACGTCCCAATGACCAACTGACACGCGCCTAATATTTTCTTTTTATATCAATATTGGAAAATTTGATCAGGGGTGAAAAGGAATAAAAACAGTATATTCCATGATGATAGAAAGTCAAAACCAAAATTATACCAAACACATTTGTCAAGACCTCCAAGTGTTTAATTCAATATCAGTTTTATACCAAACACATTTGTCAAGACATCCAAGTGTTTAATTCAATATCAGTTGTATCAGATTCACTCACATATCAGTTGTATCAGAGAAATCAGTTTCACCACCTTATTTATAGATGGTAATCTAATGGGCAATAAACAAAACAGGTAAGTAGAACCTTAACCAATGGCAACTTCTATGCAAGAAAAATGACAGACGATGGTTTTGAAGATACATAATATTCTGCAATTTCAGGGGGAAATAAAAGATTGACATGCCATGAACACTTCACCGAGCTCCTCCAAATGTTGGAGGAAGAAAATCATAAGATGACTGTAGTGTGCAAAACTACATAAATGCAGCGGACTTTGCAATTCCCATAAGAAGCTCCCAATGATATGGGTAATAACTATCAAGCAGTGTGTGCAAGCATGAAATATGAATGGGTATCCACCAACCTTCAACAATCTTCAAACACCGAATATAACTATAAAGGAACGACACAATCGAACCAACACCAAGCAAGAGATATATTACCAGACTTCATGTCGACACGCTCGACCCTCCCGTACTTGGAGAAAAGACGCTCCAAATCCGACTGGCGAGTATCATACTCGAAGTTCCCAACAAAAATCGGCCTCATTTTCTCAACTGTTTCACAAGTTCGAATCAATTACAATACAAAAACCTATACAAACCAAATAAATTCAAGAAAGCCCAAACCAAATTTTTAAAAACGAAGAAGAACCCAGATATCAAGTAGTGACATGCGTCGCTTTACGAAGAAAGTGATAGAAACGAAAGAAAAATTTAGGGTTTACATACTTCACTTTTTTCGAGTGCATATTCTACAAAATTCAAAACCCTTTTTCTCTCACTTTCTCTGGTTTGCTTTTTCTAGGGAAACAAACACAGTCAAAGATAAATACTTTACGAAGGGGAGAGAGAGAGAGAAAGAGAGGGTAGTACCTCAAAATCAAATGCCTTGGATCAACTGGGAGAGAGAAACAAACCCTAGAAGACAGAGAAGAGAAGTGTGGCTGTGCCCTGTGCCTATATGAGTATTTGATTGGTAGAGCCAAACGGAAGAGCCCTAACTAGGTTTTATAAGATTAGGAGAAAGACATTAATAGTGGGCCCTACTCGTTCAGAGCGGCTATTGTCGCCGTTCGATCCTTTTGAGTCATTCCTATTCTTTGACGTGTCACGCTGTGACGCGTAGATGTTTGCAGTCTAATATATTATAATAATGAGTGACATGGGCCTGGATTGAATGGTGGCCTCTTTCGCCAAACAGCCGAATTCTGCAGAGAAATTTACGCCCATTCAAAAATATTGGTTTTTTAATAGCTGAGAAATTTACGTGAATAATAATATTTTAAATTTGATTAAGTAGATCTCTATTTTCTAAATTTTATAGTTAAATATCTAAGTATATACATTTTTTTATTTGATAGATATACTAGGTGTATAATTTTTTATACTTGGTATATATGTTATGTACTAGGTATATAATTTTTTATACTTGATATATAAATATATATACCGGATATTTTGCTATAATATTTGACAAAAAGATATTTACTTAAAATGGGCCCAAAATTTGATCATATTTCTATAAGAGTTTTCTTTTGAAAATACCTATTTTTAAAAAAAATTTATTACGAAATTTACATTTAAACTGACCTAACTAAGATTCTAACCCACTCCCCCCTTCCCACACACTCTCAATAATTTTAGACCAATGGAGCTAGCCTCAATTGGCTTCTTTTCAAAATACACATTTTAAGTCTACATTTCATGTGTAAAATATATGTGATATTTTATATTTTAGGTTTTACTTTGATATACTTTTGTTGTATGTTTTTTTAAAATGAAGAGTGCTTAGATCTTCTGAAGAATACTTGAGAAATTCTTCACCTTTCGTTTCATTTTAAATAAAAAATACAAAATAAAAGTGTATCCAAACAAACCCTCCATATGTAAAATAGGTCTATATTTCAATTAAGACAAGCTCAATTCATCTAAATTCTTAAGAGTATGTAAGAGAAACGGGTTCAAATCCTAATTAGACCAGTTTATGTTTTGTAATTTCAATTTCGGACCTATAAAAAAAATGTGTGATATACATTTACTATGTAAATTTTTACCTATGATTAATATTTGCAATATAAATATGTATACATATTTTATACATTTTAAAATATATACTAATTTTTAGCTATAATTTTTATTCACAAAATATATACCATGATGTACATATAAAATCCATGTCATATACATGTATCAAAAATGATATAAAAGACAGATATTTATAAATAAAAATATTGCGTATTTATGACAATATATTTGAAAAAGGTATTTATGAACTTTTCCCAATTTTGCATCCAAGACTAAGAAATGGCTAATTTTCAAATACTATTTAAAAGTTAGGTCGATCTTTATCAAATATTTGGCAAATATCCGATTTAATCAATTTTTGTATATTCATATCAGTTTATGAATAGAAAAAACATTATATAGTGATATAGTTAGCATAAAATTAATATATAGATGATTGATACATTGATATAAAATTAATATACTGGTAGGTATAAATATACTAGTTCAATTAATATACAAAAAATTAATCTAATGAAAATCAGTCATTTTGTCTCACCAAAGAAAAAAGTATTAAATAAATACAAATATTAAAGATTGGGATATCAAAAACTTACTCAAGTGAGGTGTCATCATTTTTAACCATATATCTTTAAATGGTATGGTTATGAGGATAATACCCAAAAATGTGTATTATTTTTGGATATTTATTGAATATTTTAGATATTTAATGAAATAATATTACATACATAGTATTTGTAATATTATTTTGATTATTGAACAATATTAAATACCAAAACATTAATATTTTAATAAAATTGTTTATTAAAGTTAGGACATATTTTCTCTGATTAAATCAAATAAGATTATTTACAATTAATAAGAGAAGATGGACATTTCTCTTAGATCGTGTTGCAAGACTTTGTGTATTTACAGTGTGTCTTAAGTTATATTGGTATGACCATATAAAAAAGTTTTGGTATATAAAATATTGAACAATGACCATTTAAAATATGTTTTTGTAATAAGTATTGTTGACAATAATATATTTTCACAAACTTAATAATTAACGCATGTCTTTCTCAATCTTGAAATAGAGAATGAACTCGTGTTCATAACTTATTTTATTTGAGATATTAAAAGGTACGGATCAAGAAATTTACGATCTAGATCCTGATATTTTAGTAATGCATTATTATGGATATTGAAAATATATGTTTATAAATATGAAATCGACAAGTCTATCATATAGAGAAGTGAATACGGTATTGAGGAGCTTGGATGATTTAAACCTTAGCTAAGTAATTAATACAATTAGTTATTTAATTAATTGAAGACTTTATGTAAGTCTAATCATCCATTAGATATAGTCTTGTATCAAAGAACTGAAAGATATAATTGAAGGGACAAAACGATAATTTTACCTAGCTCCAATTATCAGTATTCATGTAAGGATACACATGCAAATATTAATGATCTAATGGATATAATTATAAAGTATATTATGATATTTATTTAATTTAAAACAGTTTGGACCTTTAGTAAAATAAGTCTATAACTAGTACTACAAACCCATTTGCATTAAGATGTAATTAGAACTGAGCCATTGTTTATTAGAGCTTGAATTAAGTAAAGTTCATTTAGGTCCCCAACTTATACCAACATCTTAGAATGAATGAGATCACACAATTAAGCTCAAAAGGTTTTGGATAATTGGACACAAAGCATAAAAGACCGAATTGGAAAGATGGGTCGTTAACTGTTCCTTAGTGCAGTTAAAATTCGGCTAGCCCCTAGACTAAGGCTGGCCGAAATCCTCAAAGGGAGAAGCCTTCTTTGTGTATAATTTTTTTTAGTACGCTAAAAATATTTGTTTGGCTGCTACTTCAGAAAATTGAAAGAAGAGTGAGAGATAAATTTTTCAAGCCACTATTAAAGGCCATTAGAATTCTTAGATTCTCACTTAGAGTTTGATCAATGTTGAAATACCCACACACTGTTATTACAAGCTTGGTGCATAAGAAGGAAAACTCACTGGTTAAGGTATGGTCCATTTGTATGTATTTAAACTATAACGAAAATCTATGAATGTATTTATCAAAAACCAAATCTGGAAAAAAAATTTGTTTTTAGCGCTTCCATTTTTCTTTGATTTTGTCACGTTTTTCCTGATAATTTTTAAACTTTCATTTTTGTAAATGATCGATTATATAAATTTTATATTGTTATACTGAGTAAATCATATTTAAAACTTAGTATAGCCAATTATTTTGCTATAAGATTTAGAAATGCCATCTATTTTAAAAAGACTCGGAATTCATTTTTTCTGCTAAGATTTTCCAGCTCACATTGATAGACGTACTTATTTCATGGAAAGCATTTCTAAAATAATTATTAGTTTTGCAGTGATGTTTTTTCTTTTTTTTAATACGAAAATTGTTGTTTATCTAATATCATCCTCTAAAATTGATACTTAGTCTAATTACAAGGTGACAACAATAACCCTAAAAACTATAGCAATGGGCTTTGATAGAAGATTGGCCTTTTTTTTTTTTCCTGGGTTTCTAAGACTTTTACCTACAAAATAAAAAAAAAATACAAAACTACGGTCGGTCAATTTTTTTTCCAATTTTTTAGAAAAAAAATATCATTTTTTAAAATAGTTTTAAAAAATACTATTTTTTAAAATAATAGTCGGTAATCAGCTTTTGAACACTAGTAACTAGTAACCAAGATATTTAAAAAAAAAAGAGAGCAAAAATATAGTTTAATTAGTAATAGAAATAGGAAAAATAATAAAAAAGAACAAAAAAGAGAAAAAAAAAAACAAGAAAATAAAAAAGAATGTGTTATAACTGGTAACTCGTAACCTATAACTGGTTTTAAAAACTGGTAACTAGTAACCATTTAAAAATGATATTTTTCTAAAAAATGTGGTATAGAAGTTGGAAAAAAAAACTAAGCCACCATATTTATCAAATTATTTTCAAAAAAGGTCGTTTATGGCCTAAATTCCTTTTTTTTTTTTTTTTTGGGAGGGGGTTGGGGTTTAATATCAACAATGACTCCTCAATTATGATCATAGTACTTAATTTCTTTAATTTTAAACTTAGATGTATACTACCCTAAACTTGGATATTGCTGCAAAGTTGGACATTCCATTAGGGGGGAAAAAAAATAAAGAATTGCTAAATTTTTCAAATTATAATGGTCAATTCATAGTTGGTAAAATGTTTAAATCGGAAACTGAGAGACCAAAGTCTTACAAATACCATGATTTGGGGACAATTAGTGAAAATAACACTCTCTTTTTTTAGTGTTAAAAATAAGGAGGCGGCTATAGTAGGAGCGCCTCTATGTAAGGCCGCTGTTTATACACTGTTTGATGGAAATCTGTGGGGAATCTGTTTATACACAGATTCCCATCAAACGGTGTATAAACAGGGCCTTACGTAGGGACGCCCCTATTGTAGATGCGCCCTAAAAATAATATAACTAATATTACCATGATATTGCTTCATAAATAATGTAACTTGACATTTTTTTTTTTCAAAAATAATAAGGAAAGTCTAATATAAGCTTATGGAAAAATGTAGGATAATGAAGTTTAAGACGACCGATTGTAAATCAACAGCTTAGATGGGAAGGCTCAAAATTTTTTTAAAAAAATGATCCTATTAAAATGAGGGCGCGTCTACAGTAGGGGCGCCCCTACGTAGGGCCCTGTCTATTCACCGTTGGATAGGAATTTATATATAAATAGATTCTCCACAGATTCTCGTTATTCCCCACAGATTCCCATCCAACGATAATTAAGGCATGACCCTACGTAGGGACGCCTCTACCGTAGCCATCCCCTTAAAATGATGGGAAAACAAAAGTTAAAAAAAAAAAAAAAACAATTTGGATTTGTTGCCTCTGTTAAATCCCAGTTCCAACCATGGATTTGTGATTGTCCAACAACGAAAATTGATATTAGGCAAACATCTAATTAAAACAAGACCATGGTTTTCCTTCAATCGCTTTAGTGGGCTTAGGGTGGTTTGTGCAGTGGGAGTAAGACGATGGTAGTGGTGGGGTTTCATTGTGTGGGGGAGTGAAGTGAGGAGAAAGGACCCATTAAACTATTAAACCCAGAACTTAACCTCACTATAAAGTAGTTGAAAATTATTAGATCTCAACCCAGATTGATCAAGAGAAGCAAGATAGAATTTTCCAAGAACCCTATAAATAAAATAAGAAGGCAATGAAGAATAGCAGACAACTCGTCTTTTGGTCCATCAAATTTCTTTTTCTAAACTCAATGGGTCATAGATATAGATCCTCCATTAAACACTCTAGCTGAGGTTGGCCACCACGATCTCAAAATTGGGCAAGAGAGAGGGAGAAGGCCGCGAGTGCACAGAGAGAGAGAGAGAGAGAGATAGAGAGCGGAAAGGAGAGAGGGAGACAACCACAAGGAGAAAGGGAGAAGTTGGCGAAGCACAGCGACGAGCAGTGGCTCAACCCAGTGGACCTCCATGAACGCCAATGGCTGGGTTAAACGATTTGGGTGAGAAAGAGGAGAGTTTGGAGAAGACGGGTTACGTTTAGGTTTCAGATAATTAATTTTGAGTTTTTTTTTTCAAAATTGATTTAATTTTATTTATTTATTTATTTTTTTTTCAAGATTTATTTATCTATAAAAAGATTTTTACATTTTTTTTTAAATTTTGAGTCCTCCTATCTTAGCTATTGATTTACAATCGGACATCTTAAAGTTCATGATCATTTTTCTATGACCCTACATTAGACTAGACGTTCCCAAAATAATAATAACAAATTTGACAAAAATAATTGTCTTTTCAACAAGCGAAAAAAAAATGAACGAATTATACTGTAATATAATTTTAAAATAAGATTTGGACTTTTGACATTAGAAATTAAAATAATTTCGCTAATGGTCTCACAATTTATAATTTATGTACTACTTAGTACTCAAATTATATTTTTGCACTACTTTGACCCCTTGAATTTATGTAGAGATTTCATTATTTTTAAACTTATGTAGATATTTCATTATTTATGAATTGAATATTACTTCATTTAAATTGACGATGTTTTTGGACAAAGAGAGCCGATGTTGAAACAAATGTGAAATTTGGGCTAGCACACTATCCAAGTTGGCAAGTAATGGGCCAAAGTGAACAAATTTTGAAACTTGTTAGCGAAAATATAGAATTTATAAAACATCTATGTGTTTCATGTTTTTCTTAACCAATTATATAAATGCTAAAAGCATCTCAAATGTGCCCTTAATGAGAAAACAAGTGTCGCAAACAAAACATTTCACTTTTCTTTTATTTTTTGTTTTTCACTTTAATTTCCAGGTAAGCAAAACACATCTCTTTGGACAACGATACATTAATTGGAATTCGTTATAATTTTGGGTTAGGTGTACCTTTATTACAATGACCATATATTATAGTATGATAAAAGAAAATCGTGAAAAGCTTTGAGAAATATATTATTAAGCATCAGGTGCGTTTAAATAAAATAAGTAGATTAAAAAAAAAAAAGATAGAGCATTTATACAGAAGAACATAAGATCAGAAAGAAATGCTTCCGAAGAAAGGAATAAATTCCCCAAATTGAGTGGACAAGAAAGCTTCTCAAATGCTCAACTTTGCTTTTGCACTCAAAAGTTGGAAAAAAAAAAAAAAACCCTTTCAATCTAAGTTAATCCATAATTCCAAACCAATTTTGTTGTAGGAACAATACATATGTTATTATATTGATATTTACACTGCAAATTATTAAATAAGTTTAATTAAATGGTGGGAGAAAAAAAGAAAAAAGACATGGGACATGAATCAAAGAGAGGAAAGACGTGAAGTCGTGAAGAGAAACCACCAATCCACCAACCAGAAAGTTCGGTGTCAACTATATTATCATAAATCAATTAACTGAACATAAAAATTAAAGGAAAAAAAATTAACAATAAATAAAAATTAATGCTTTATTTTTTTCAGAATAAAATTTGCAATACTAGGATCAAAACTTTTAAGAATTAAGACATTCACAAAAAATTAATGTGATAAAACTAGTCAAACAATACAATATTGGTTCAATGACATAAAATATTATTGGTGTTGCAGGTGATAAAACAGAGGAACTTTCCAGGAAATTTGGTTCTATTTAATTTAATTTAATTTTTAAATTATGATTGCACACGCAACGCCTTGGCTGCACTGCACATCACCAAAGTGGAAAAATTGAAAGTAATTAATTAGACAAGCTTGACAGCTTTGCACCCTTTTGCTCCCTCTACCACTTATTCTTTAATTTCCTTTATTTTTCTTGGGTTTCTAACTATTAATTATAATGTTTCATGCATGCTCATTATAAAAATACATTGTAATATCCTTGTAGCATTTTTAATTTTTTAATTATTTCCATTTTGAGTCCCGAGTCATTTCGATAAAAAGAAAAATATTAGTTGTTAGCTAAAACCAAAGAGAAGACAAATCATTCTTAAAATTTGTTATTCATATATTGTTGAGATCTTTGGTGGAAATTGGTTGGCCAATGTGAAATGCAAAAATCTTTTTATAGATAAATAAATAAATAAACCAATTAGAACTTTCTCAAGCTGTCTAATGTTTTTCAAATACAGCTACCGTACTGGTTGTTACTTGTTAGTTTACAATTTTGTTTTTTAAAAATGAAAAAGCAAATAGAGAGAGAGAGAGAGAGAGAGAGAGAGAGAGAGAGAGAGAGAGAGTGGGTATTCCATAATGGCAATACGCGTACGGCCTACAATAAAATGCGGCAATAAGTCAAACCCACGTAAAAATTGCAGTTATCACTTTTAAACCCCACTAAACAATTTAGCTCACCTCATTACCCAAAAAAGAAAATAATAAAACCCAGAAGGGCAATATAGTAAATATGGTAAAGTTTGGTTTTTGTCTTTTGAACGTTCCTAAGTTGAAAATTGAAATGAAGAGGAAGAGATATTAAAAAAGCCAAAAAAAGGAAAAAGAGATCCCAAAATCCAACGGAACAAAAGCCAAATGGAATAATTTAGCAAAAAGGGGAAAAAAAAAAAAAAAAAAAACAACCAAAGAGAGGCAAAGAGAATAGGAGGAGCAGTCCACAGTCCCACTCTCCTAACCCAACCCACCCCACCCCACCCCATTTAGGGGTGGCAATCTGTGTCGTGTCATGTTTAACCTAATTAAATCGTGTCGTTAACAGGTTAACCTACGTACACCTATTTAATGAAAATGACGTGCAGATTGATGGGTCAAAACGTATATAAATAGTATAATTGTTAGTTTACTCGATTTTTTTAATTAAGTTTTACTATAGTAAGAGAAATTGGTTCATTAGCTTTATGTTTTTTATTTTATTTACAAAAAATTCATGAAAAAATATTTTTTTGAAAATAATTATTTAATATAATTTATTAAAAAATTACTTAATCGTGTCAATTCGAATTAATTTCGTGTCAAATAAATTCAACTA
Source organism: Trema orientale (assembly GCA_002914845.1). Taxonomy (NCBI): domain Eukaryota; kingdom Viridiplantae; phylum Streptophyta; class Magnoliopsida; order Rosales; family Cannabaceae; genus Trema; species Trema orientale. The sequence goes on from JXTC01000732.1 coordinate 75,934, forward strand.
ATCGTGCGAGTTTCGAGTCGTGTTATCGTGTCATGACCTATATTGTCAACCCTAACCCCACCCCACACAACCAATTCCAGTGTCCTTTTTCTTTTCTTTGACAAGTATATATCATATATGTACATGTTTGGAGTTTGGAGAACCCAGCACTGCATTTCTTCTTTTTTTTTTTTCTCATTTCAGCTTTGCTTTGTTTACAAGCTAGCCACCCAGCCATCTCTTTCTTACCATTGCTACAAAGTTCTGGTCTTTACTTTCTCTTCAAGTCTTCAAATTTGTGTGAGTAGTCCAAGTTTTTGTTTTTTTTCTTTTTCTTTTTTTATTCTTGGTGTTTTGAATTCTGGGGTGTTTATATATATATATATATATATATTGCAAAATGTTTATGTGTAGTTTTCAGCTTTTAGTGCACTTTAAACCATAGTTTTAAGGTTCCATCTCTCTCTGGGGTGGAGGGAAGGTTCATAGCGTTTGATGGGCTTTGCGGAACTACTTTCCCTTCTTTGTCTCTCTCCTTATTAACTTCTTTTATGTATATAGGCTTCTGGGATTAGTTATTTTTGATGTGGTGATACGGTAGTTGAGGACCATATGTAATCTTTTTTAGTATATAATTATCCATATATAGCTAGTTTTTTCCTTTGCCACTAATATCTAAGAGTTGAAAAAGAAAAGAAAAAGGGAAGGACTTTCCTTCTGGGTCCTTAGGAGGGGAAATAGATTTTGTTAATGTAAGTTATTGAGTTGTTTGGAACAATTTCTAGCCAAGAAAAAATGAAGCTTTTTTATTTTTATTTTTAAAAATATTTAGTTTTGAAACTTTTGCTTTGTCGTTTTTGTAGTTGTGATTTATGATATCATAATTACTGTTCTTTGTTTTCTCTTTTCTTTGGAGGGGGGAAAAAATCACTTCTTGAAATCACATTCCACTGTGGATACATGGTTTCACGAGATACTGATATCCGTAACATGTTTTGGTTTTTTCTGTAGGAATTTTTGGTACATGGGCATGAGACAGTTTTGAGTAAAGTTTTTGTTTTGGGGTGAAATTTGAACTCCAAAGAGGTGAAAGAAGCATCAATGGAGGAAAAGCCATTCCCGGCTTGGTCCTGGTCTGTGGAGCAGTGCTTAAAAGAATACAATGTGAAACTAGACAAGGGTCTGAGTGCTTATGAGGTTGAGAAGCGGCGTGAGAGGTATGGTTGGAATGAGCTCGCTAAAGAGAAAGGAAAGCCCTTGTGGCGTTTGGTTCTAGAACAATTTGATGACATGCTAGTAAAGATACTTCTGGTTGCAGCCTTCATATCGTTCATTTTAGCTTATATGCATGGAGCTGAATCAGAAGAATCTGGGTTTGAGGCCTACGTGGAACCAGTAGTGATTGTCTTAATCTTAGTCCTTAATGCCATTGTTGGAGTTTGGCAAGAGAGTAATGCTGAAAAAGCACTTGAGGCTCTTAAAGAGATGCAATGTGAATCTGGGAAAGTTTTAAGGGATGGATATTTTGTGCCAGATCTGCCTGCCAGAGAGCTTGTTCCTGGTGATATAGTGGAGCTTCGAGTTGGGGACAAAGTGCCTGCTGACATGAGAATCGCGGCTTTGAAAACCTCGACCTTGAGACTGGAGCAGAGCTCACTGACTGGAGAAGCTAATCCTGTTTTGAAAGGAACTGACCCCATTTTCATGGACGATTGTGAGTTGCAGGCTAAAGAGAACATGGTTTTTGCAGGGACAACGGTTGTCAATGGGAGCTGTATATGTATTGTGGTTAGCACTGGGATGAATACAGAGATTGGTAAAATACAGAAGCAAATACATGAGGCTTCTTTGGAAGAGAGTGACACCCCTTTGAAGAAAAAGCTAGATGAATTTGGAAGTAGGCTTACTACTGTAATTGGGGTTGTTTGTCTTGTAGTTTGGATTATAAACTACAAAAATTTTCTCTCATGGGATATTGTAGATGGAAAACCAACAAATGTTCGGTTTTCGTTTGAGAGATGTACTTACTATTTCAAGATAGCTGTTGCCCTTGCTGTGGCTGCAATCCCAGAAGGCCTTCCTGCTGTTATCACCACTTGCTTAGCTCTAGGTACGAGGAAAATGGCAAAGAAGAATGCTATTGTACGGAAGCTTCCGAGTGTGGAAACGCTAGGATGTACTACTGTGATTTGTTCGGATAAAACTGGGACTTTAACAACAAACCAGATGTCTGTGACAGAGTTCTTCACTTTAGGGGGGAAAACCACTGCTTCTAGAATAATTCGTGTTGAAGGGACAACTTATGATCCCAAAGATGGCAGAATCGTTGATTGGTCTTGCTACAATATGGATCCTAACTTGCAATCCATTGCTGAAATATGTGCTGTTTGTAATGATGCTGGGATTTATTTTGATGGGAACCTTTTCCGGGCTACTGGGTTGCCCACTGAGGCAGCTCTTAAGGTTTTGGTTGAGAAGATGGGAGTTCCAGATAGCAAGGCGAAAAACAAGATTCGTGATTCTCAGCTTGCTGCAAGCTATTTGATTGACCGTAGCACAGTCAAACTAGGTGAGCAGAGTAGTTTCTATATGTTCTCGGTTCTCAAGTTTTCTAGTACCAAGTAAGAGTTTTAAATTGTGGTCATTTTCTTTTCTGAGTTCAGGTTGTTGTGAGTGGTGGACAAAAAGATCGAAAAGAGTTGCCACTTTGGAGTTTGATCGTGTTAGGAAGTCAATGAGTGTTATTGCCCGGGAGCCGACTGGGCATAACCGACTTCTTGTCAAGGTGACTTGCATTTTTTGTGCTTTTAACTGATGACATGATGTTATTAGTGCTGTTCAACTTGAGCTTCTGCTTGGCCAAATTAGCAAAGGAAATCCTTGTCTTTGAAGTTCTGTTCTTACTTTCCCCCCTTTCTCTTGCTAAATGAACTGAACCAATCTCCCCAATTAACGTACCTGGAAAGCAGGTTTCTTAGTAACCTGTCAAGTCTCAAAATAATGTCCTTTGATGATGTCACCTTAAAATGTTCAAGTATTCTACGGTGGTGACATCTTCTAATTGTTTTCCTTTCCTCCTTATCAAATGCTCTTGTGGCTTTGTTTATTTTTCTTGTTTTGCTATGTTTTTTATCCGCAGGGTGCTGTTGAGAGTTTGCTGGAGAGGAGTTCACATGTTCAACTTGCTGATGGATCCCTCATTCCAATAGATGAACCTTGTAGGCAACTGTTGCTTATGAAACTCTCTGAGATGAGTTCAAAGGGATTACGTTGCTTGGGTTTGGCATATAAGGATGAACTAGGAGAGCTCTCAGATTATTACCCTGAGAGCCATCCTGCTCACAAAATGTTGCTTGATCCAGCTAACTACTTCTTCATTGAAAGCGACTTAATTTTCGTAGGGATTGTTGGTTTAAGAGTGAGTATACCTATCTAATTTTGCTATTATATTTTCAGACTTGTGGATTGGATAATATCTTTAACAACTACTTCAACAGGACCCTCCTCGTGATGAAGTTCACAAAGCAATTGAGGATTGTAAAGAAGCTGGGATTAAGGTTATGGTCATAACTGGAGATAATAAGTCCACGGCCGAGGCCATTTGTCAGGAAATCAAGTTGTTTTCCAAAGGTGAGGATCTCAGAGGGAGAAGTTTTACTGGTAAAGAGTTCATTGCTCTTTCTCCTTCCGAACAAGTTGAAATATTATCGAAACCCGGAGGAAAAGTCTTCTCTCGTGCTGAGCCAAGGCATAAGCAAGAAATTGTTAGGATTCTGAAGGAGATGGGGGAGATTGTTGCAATGACAGGAGATGGTGTCAACGATGCACCGGCGCTTAAACTAGCTGACATTGGAATTGCCATGGGAATTACTGGAACTGAGGTAATCTACTCAATGACTTGTTATGATACGATAAACTGTTACTATTACCATACTTTTACTTGAAACTATTAACTGTTTGCCCTTTAACTTTGGGCCATATGGTTCCTAATTTTCAGGTTGCAAAAGAAGCTTCAGATATGGTTTTAGCAGATGATAACTTCAGCACTATTGTTTCAGCTGTTGCTGAGGGCCGTTCCATTTATAGTAACATGAAAGCCTTTATTAGGTATCTCTCTTAGTTTTGCATAATACATTTGTTCTCTTCTCTCTTCGGACAAGTTACAGTTCTGTTCATGTTTCAATCTTCAGGTACATGATTTCTTCAAATGTTGGAGAGGTTATATCCATATTCTTGACTGCTGCATTGGGGATACCTGAATGTATGATACCCGTGCAACTTCTTTGGGTGAATCTGGTTACTGATGGCCCACCTGCAACAGCTCTAGGCTTTAACCCTGCTGATGCTGACATTATGCGAAAACCGCCCAGGAAAAGTGATGATGCTCTCATAAATTCTTGGGTTCTTTTCCGTTACTTGGTTAGTTATCCCAATACATTTAAGTTCAATCTTCTTCATGGCAAAAGTCAGCTGACCCTTACCCTTAACTTGTCCTTAATCTGTTAATCTAGAAATCAGACACTGTTTCTGGTTTTGGGTATTTAATTGACATGGGAACTTAAACTTTTGTTTTTTCTTTCTTAATCATTGAACTCTGATCTGGTTTACTGAAGTTTCATGTTATTTATACATCATGTTGAATGACTCTTTCACCTTAACCGTGGCAGGTAATTGGTTCATATGTAGGAATTGCCACAGTTGGTGTCTTCATCTTGTGGTACACTCAGGCATCATTTTTGGGTATCAATCTTACGAGTGATGGACACACACTAGTTGAGTTATCTCAGCTTCGCAACTGGGGGGAGTGTTCTTCGTGGTCAAACTTCACAGCAGCTCCATACAGGGTTGCTGGGGGTCGATTGATCACGTTTTCAGAGCCTTGTGACTATTTCTCCATTGGGAAAATCAAGGCAATGACATTGTCGCTCTCAGTCTTGGTAGCTATTGAGATGTTCAACTCCCTGAACGCCCTCTCGGAAGACACCAGCTTGATCAAAATGCCACCTTGGAGGAACCCTTGGCTTTTGGTGGCTATGTCAGTGTCCTTTGGTCTCCATTGCCTCATACTCTATGTCCCTTTTCTAGCAAATGTTTTTGGAATTGTCCCATTGGATTTGAATGAGTGGCTTCTGGTCATATTGATCTCAGCACCTGTGATATTACTCGATGAAGTGCTTAAATTTGTGGGAAGGAGTCGAAGGAGACGGAAGAAGGAGAAGATGGCGTGAGAAATAGAAAATCTAAAGGCCTTTTCTCCGCATGGAAACAATTTTTCTTCGGAGTGATGCAATTTGAGGAAAACAACCATGTTGCTGCTGGTTCTGACTTAGGATTCTTTGATAGTTTTTATTGTTCTTCACAGCATATGATATTGTTTTACATTGAAAGTAAACACACAAGTAGTATCTATTCATTGAAAAAAATACAAAGTGAAATGTTAGGAATCATGTTTTACTGATTTAACTCCATTTACTTCCCTGGCTATTAAGGCTAGAGTTGATGTTTTAATTTTATTCTTGTTATCAAGTGACCGACTCTGCCAGCAATTTGTGGCTTGAGTTTGACTTTGTCATCTTTGTTATATTGTAGATGCCACTAGTCCTCCCCACACCATAGCACCATATTTATGGTGTGGTTATTCCCCGTCCGATCACTTTCCCTGCTTGAATAGTTTTTCCTCTCTCTCTTCGATCGGATAACAACGAATATTTATAACCATGGGTTTTATTGCCATCTTTGTCCACATATCCAGCACATATTTACCACATAGTGAGGTGCAAGTAAACCAAATTACGTTGTTACCCCTATTTGATTTGATTCAATTTTATTCTATTTTTTAATTTTTTTTACCGTTTTCGTCTATTATTGTCATTTTATCCTTTGTTGTCGTCTTAAATTTAGTTGTCACGTTAATCATTATCTAATGAGTATAATGATTTGAGTAGTTTTAAAAGAAAATAAGAATAACAATAAATGCACATACAATATTTATAAATAATAAAAAAAAAACTTATTAGAGTGGTGCCCATATATATTGAAGAATGTATAATCCAAATATATAAAGTTACTTGTAATATATGTAAAGTTACTTGTGATGATCTTTTCTTCTTATCTCTAGATGTGATCCATGTAAGGTTACTAATCCAGTAAGTATTTTTTTTCTTTGTACCTAAGTGTAGGTTTTTTTTTAGTTGTTGGATCATCATGGTTATAATGAGGTGCATGAAAAGACGTGCATTATTAATGCTATTTTTTTTTTTACTATAAAAAAATGCATAATAAATTTTAATTTGCCAAAACGATACCTATATATATGTAAAAAAAAAAAATACCTACTGGATTGGTGCCCTATATGTATACATATATATGCGTCCCACTCCAATCGTTTTTATTTAATTTTTAATTTTTAAATTTTATTACTTATTTATAGATTTTTTTTAAGCCATTGGATCATTATGTAACGACTATAATGATTTGAGTAGTTGGATAAAAAAAATGAAATAATAAATACACACTATTTAACGCTTTTTTTTTTCTCTCTCTCTCTATATTTTTACTATGAAAAGATGTGTAAGATGAATTTTAGTTAGGTAAAATAATACCTATAAATTTGTGACTTACTGAATTAGTCCCCTATGTGACTTACTGAATCAGTCCCCTATATATAAGTGCTTCTGGCATGATTGGCCCCTATATTTATTCATAGACTGGCAAAATAATCCCTCAGTTATTTTTTTTTTGCAATTAGATCCTTAAGTTTCAAAAACTTTAGCAATTAAGTCATTTTTGTTTGTTGATGTTAAACTTTTTATGAAATTAAACATGTTTAAGTCATGTGCAAGGTTTTGGAAGGACAAAATTAGTACTTTATTAACACTAGTTCGTTTAGAAGGGAAATATAAAGAAATTTTAAGAGAAATTTTAAAATTTTCTATTTTCAATTTTATGTTACGTAATTAATTTTTGATTATTTTCCTTGCAATTTTAATGCAAGTAAAATAATAATTTTACCCTTCAAGAACCTTGCATGTGACTTAGAAATGCTCAATTTCGTCCAATATTTTACCAGTCACCAATAAAAAGGACGTAATTGTTATAATACTTAATTGTCGGTTTCATCCGTTTCAACCTTTTCTTTTCTTTTTTTTTTTTTTCCAGAAGTTTTCATGTCGTTTCCTATGTCTTTGTCGTTTCAATTCTCAATGTTCATATTTCACTCTCAATCTCATTTATCGTTTGTGTAGTTCTACACTTCTTTCCTCTGCTATTGTCATTTATGTTTTGTTGTCGTTTTACTTCTTTTCCGTTGCTTACCTCTATTCTACAGTTTTTCAATGAAATGAGCTTCTAATGGAGATTGGTAAGGTTTATGCCTTTAGCCACATGTGCAGTACTTCCTTCAAAGAGAGAATCGTAAATAATTTTCTTTTCTAGGATGCAAATCAATCTTCCAACGATGTGGACTTTCGGCTGAATCTTGGAATCCATAATACTTGAACTAGATATAACTAGACGTATGTTGCTTGATCAAAATTGCATTTCTTCAAGTTCAGAGAAGCAATAACTTTCGTCTCTACAAAGCCTCACTTTTGTATAAAATCCATCCAATAAAGCATACATCTCATGGCTTCTAGGATGTGATTTATCGTCCACAATGAACATATGAACTTGGCCTCTTTCTTCAATGAAACTATACCCTGCTGCCTTGGTGATTTTGCCTCCCTTCATAACCTTCCTCAGCTTAGCAACTCCATCCCATCTTCCTCCTGATGCATATATGTTTGAAAGAATGACATAGTTTGCTGGATTCCACGGCTCAAGCTCGAAGAGGGACTCAGCAGCTTTTTCGGCAAATTTGATGTTACCATGGAAACTGCAAGCTCCCAAAAGAGCACCCCATATAACGTTATCTGGTTTCATTGGCATGTCTTGTATCAGATCATAAGCTTCTTCCAATTCGCCAGCTCGGCCTAGAAGATCAACCATGCATCCGTAGTGCTCCAACTTAGGAGCAATACTGAAGTTCGGTTCCATTGATTGGAAGAGTTGGCGGCCTTTGCTGACCATTCCGCCGTGAGTACATGCTAAGATAAGCCCCACAAATGTGACATCGTCAGGTCTGATTCCTACGGTCTGGTACCAGCCAGGAAAAGAAGATACTTGTCAATAAGAACTTAGTAGCAGTTAATTTTAACATCATGAAAGTGAGACTGCCTACTAAAGTGACTGCTTACCAGCATTTGTTCATAAAGATTTAAAGCCTCTCTGCATCTTCCATGGACAGCCAAACCCATGATCATTGAATTCCACGAGCACAAGTTTCTTCTGCTCCCAATCTCATCGAACACTCGCCTAGCTATATCAATTTTACCACACCTCGCATACATTTCTAGTATTGCATTACTTACATGCGAATTCTCGAAGAACCGACTTCTTCTTGAATACTCTTCAATCCTCTCTCCGATCTCCAGTGCTCCAAGATTAGCACAAGCTGGAAGAACACTAGCTATCGTGACTTCATTCGGCTTCACGTCTCTCTCCTTTTCCATCTGCAGAAACACCTGCAAGGCCTTGGAGTACTGACCATTTTGTGAGAACCCAGATATCATCGTGGTCCAAGAAACCACATTCCGGTTAGGCATCAAGCCAAACAATTCCAACGCTCTTTCCAAATCTCCAGACCTAGCATAGCCCGCAATCATGGCATTCCAGGTGGGTATATCTCTAACTCTCATTTCATCAAATTGTTGACGAGCACAAGCCAACATTCCCAATTTGGCGTACATGTCAACCAAAGCCGTTTCAGCAAACCCATCTAAAGCCAAACCCGATTTGACAAAACGGGAATGGATCATTTGGCCAAGGCGAGGGGACGAAAGGGAAGCGCAGGCCGAAAACAACAAGGTGAAAGAGCGTTCATTTGGAACGCAACGCTGCAGGGACATTCGGGTATAGAGGGACAAGCACTGGTGGTGCTGGCCATGAGAAGAGTAGGCTTTAATGAGCTTGTTGTAGAGAAAGACTGTTGGCTTGGGAATAAGGTCGAACAGGTTGTGGGCATATGGGATATTCGGGATTTCGAGGAGCTTGAGAACGAGGGTGTCGGTGTAGTCAATGCCATTTCTAACTGTGTAAGCGTGAATCTGCTTAAGTTGGTTCATAACAAATATTCTCTCTGTACAAGTTACCAACAGAGGCCTTTTGTCAAACAGTTTGTGGTCGTAGTACATCTATCATACTACGAATCTCAGAAAAAAGAAGTTTTACTGTAAGGTGTCGAACGAGGCACAACAAAGTCTTTCATAAGAATTTTTTTAGAAGACGGACCCCACAATTATGAAGAAGACTGTCGTTTTCATCCACAAGATTGGAAACGACACGAAGAACTGGTTTTTTTTTTTTTTTTTTTTTTAAAAGAATAATAACAAGTCAATGCAAATACGGTTGAGTATTAAAGTTTATGGACTGAAAATTTACCCATTTTATTACATTGCAGATTATTATGGAGAAAAACGACGTCCCATGCAAACGACGCATCGTTTTTCCCCGAGAAACAAAATGTCTTATGTTGGAATTTTGTTCTCTTTTCTTTTTCTTTTTTTTTTTTTTTGGGTCTAATTTTCACAAATATAAAGATAAATATAAATATAAATAATTAATAAATATAAAAAAGTAAATTTTTTGTTTTTCTACTTTCTAAGGATTCATTGATAATTTAATTCGGCGTTACAAAAATTTTAGTATTTTAGACATAACCTAATGGTAACCACTAACCACACACCCTCAATTCATACTGTAAAGAGTTTTAAGTTTGAATCTCCCACCCAAAAAAAAAAAAAAAATAGTTAAAATTTAAAAATATGAACCTAATTGGTCATAAAAAAAAATAGTACTAACATAAATTAGTGTCTCTAACATTACTCATATTAGATATGGTGAAACATTAGGCTTTCAGAATTCATATAAGAGAGAGGAACTATAAGATCTCAAAATTCACAATAGAAGACTGACTTCTTTGAAACCTGGTCACCTGTATGCACAAGAGTTTCCCACTTAAAATCAAAATTGTCATTAGAGCTTGATTCCTGGTAAATTATTCTTGGTATCAAGTAAAAGGGCATTACAAGCTAAGTGAAAAGAGACAAATCTTACAAAAGATGACTATATTCAAGTATACACTTACATACACCCTACAGAAAAACACTGTAACCTGGATTAAAGGCCAACAAACTCTCAACACAAAAGACTTTGTTGTCAAGAATTCTTGAACTTCCTTTCCTCGAATTCAGAAGAACATTATCTACTTTGGCAAAGAATTCAATTCTAATAAAGAAAAATAAATAAGCTGATCTTGGCTAACCAGTTCACCGATGGAGCTTCTACTTTCTTCACTATCAACAAATCAATCAAGCTTTAGAACACATCTGTAGCATCTAATATGACACATCTGTAGCATCTAATATGAGCTACATCATGTTTCCTACCTGTCCAATGGCTTAGCATCTACTACCTATAGAGCCAGCTTTAAGAAATCAAATTAGATCACTCTCGAGTAGTTGAAGAGTAACCAAACAGCGTACTGTGATAAGACAGGTCGGCAAATTCAGGAAGAAGAGATTGGTCTAGCCTGTCTTCCTTTTCTCAGGGCATAACCCATTTACAATGAGAAGAAAGACAAGCTATGCCCTCTTCTGGATACGCAAAGTGCTCCCCATTCCTTGATATGTTTATTCCAGTATCTTTCTTTTTTTTTTTCCTTTCTTTTTTTCTTCTTTTTTTTTTTTTGGTCGATTCTTGTGGAGCAAAAGCAACATGAGTTCTGTATTTGACCAAAAGCAAGAAGTTCCCTTCAGAAATATGAAGACTGATCATGAAGCACATTTAAGTGAGCAAGTATTCTTGCTGCCAGGGATTTGACACTACCACTTCCCCGCTGAGTTAAGTCAACTAATGGCATCTGAGCAAATCCTCCATACTTTTGCTTGAACTCCACTAGCCGGAATATCCTTTCCAGAGCTTTTAGAGCCTTCTCCTGCAATCTAGGAGAAGGGGAACCAAGAAGTTTTATAATAGGTTGTATGGCATTCAAATCGCCAAGCACCTTACTACCACTTTGAAGCCTATCACCTTCGATCAAAGTTAACAGTGCATCTAAAGAAGCCTCACAAGCGCCAGGATCAGGTTCCGAGAGAGTCCTCACAAGTGGATAAACTGCACCAGCCTCCACAAGGCAGAATGTTGAAGCAATGCCACAGATTCCTCCATGAACTGGGCAGCCAGCTTCAGGAGGAGCAGCGAAGCACCAGATCCCTTTACGCTTTGGCATTGACCCACTTAGCCTTGTTGAACTCTCTGAAAACCGAGAAAGAGCTACAGCTGTACGCTGTTTGGTCAATCCAGTTCCAGTCTCAAGCAGTTGTACCAATATAGGAATGGTGCCAGCTTCAGCTGTGCGCTTCTGCCATTCCAAGTTTGTCGGAACAGTGAAACGGCAAATGGCTCCAACGGCATTCTCTATCAACTGGTTCTTGTGTGGACCATTCTGCTTGCCATTGTTGAGGAAATTGAAGACAACAGGAAGTGCTCCTGCTTCAAAAAGCCATTCAGTGATCAGTCGGATTTCTGGAAGGTTAGAGATGATGCCTACTGCTGAAGCAATCTCTGCTTCATCTTTGGAAGATTTGATGATCCTCAGAACAGTCTCGATGAACTGTTGATTTACATGCTCCATGATAGTGGCTTCACGTACACCTTCTGCCAAGCAACAGAACAGCTTGACAGCATTTGCTCGTATGCTTGGGTTACCATGCTCACACAGTTGGACCAACACTGGCAAAGCTGACTGTAAATGTTGCCAAACCAGTTAACTTTGAAATTGATGCTATACAAATAGGTTGAAAACTACTCAGCAACTAAAAAAGGTGGATTCATCTTATTGTTATAACACACATTCTTCTTTTAAAAAAATAGTAAACACATGAAGAACCAAGCTTGTAAAAAAAATTCAGGAAACAAGCTTGGTAAAAGTTGTCAATGATAATAAATACTAACCACAAGGCATGGTTCCTGCAATTTTTAGAATAAATTTGGTAAAACACAGAAAAATATCAAACTCGTATATGCCAGAACATCTTGTAAGCACTCAGCAAATGGTGGAAATATTTAAAAGCAAAGCATTTAAGCCATGGTTTCTTGGACATATATACCTGTATTAACTTGGCCTTGATATCTGTAGTAGAGCGGGATTGACATAGAATGTGGAAGGTCCGGATAATGCTTTCCTGGACGTTAGGCCCTCTGAAGCTAACTAAAGAAAAGAGCCTGAGGATATCATTTTCAGATTCCAAGAACGAAACAGGTGTCTGATCAGAGTCTTGAGACACTGTTGAGGCTGCTAAGTGCATAATAGTTGCTGCTACATGTTCATGTAAATTTGAGTATGATGAGCTAAAAAGAACGTCGAGTAATGGTCGCTCTGCACCTTCTCTGATCATCTGCAGACCATTTTTCGGTACGCTTGAGAGGTTTTGAAGAGCTCTAATAGCCACCTTTCTCATATCAGTGTCATCATGCGAGACCAAATCAAGAAGAGGACGTAGTGCACCTCCTTCAAACAAGGACTCCTTGTTGTGGTCAGTCAAATCCATTTCTGCCAAATTAATTGCCATGTTCATTTTCACCTCTTTAGATCCTGTAAAAATATAAAAAATAAAAAAATAAAAAAAATAAAAAGAAGAAGAAGAATGAGGAGGAGAGGAAATTATACAGGTTATATTATTCGTTTCTTTTATCACAATACATGTTAGGCCTCCTAATCATGACATGATGAGATGAAAACATATTTGAAAAACCTGTAGAAAGACGCTGCAGTAAGTGTTTGAAATAATTAGCCTTCGCCATTTGAATGACATTCTGATCAGAAAATGACAGAATCGCAAGTAGCTCCTGTGCATCCCTGGCAGATTGAGTATCATCACCATTTGACATGGTCACCAGTAGGAGTATGCAACCTTGGACCTTCCCTATGCAGTCTCTTACTGAATTAGATTTAGATAACTCCAATAGCAATGCCACTGCTAACTTTCGTTCTTCAGGACGACGTCCAAGTGATCGAACAATATTTTCAGTTGCATTCTCAACTGCTATGGTTCTTTCCTGTAATGCCCAATTTTTTAGTCGATAAGTCTCTGTAATTATCTGGTTTTCTAGTTAATTAGTTATAGAAAATCTGTATAAACTTTGCAACATATAAGAGACTATTGGCTTTTGGAAGAAGATAGCAAGGTTCTGGTCCAGAAGTGCCAATTTCACAGATGACATGAATGTGATCCCAAAAATAAAATCTTCAGCAGTATCTTAAGCTTAAACATCTACAAGATCTTCAAATTGAATAAACGAATAATTATTTTTCACTGAAGATTATAAATTCACTAATGTGTACCTCATGATGCAGCAAGCTGTATTTTTCAATCACGGACTTGTTGTACTTTAAGAAATTGAAAATTAACAACTCAGTTTCCAAAAAATCTAGTATCCAAATACGAAATTCAGACAACATGTGTGGCGTGACAATATTAGAATGAAATTTAGAGAGAAATTAGATCCATGGGAGAAGCTCCAATTCTCCTAAATCGCTAATTAACTCTAAAACATGTGTAATTACTAGTAATTTGTATTACTTGCAAATCACTTATTGTTCTCCTAGAGTTTGGGATTATTTTTAACACTTTATGTAACTTTCTAGAATGCCTATGTATACGAATCTATTGGAAGCTCTCCACACAACTGAGCATTTTCAATCATCTATGCCCTCTGTATTTTAATATTAAACCTATTCATAGTCCAATTTGTCAAGAAACATAAGCATAGAAGATTAACATTAAAACCTTAATCCATCCATAATCTGGGATATCACTATACTCATTCACCAAGAGAGGCATATATAAAAAGTACCTTAGCATCATCACTATCCTTTGCCAGAATTCAAATAGCAGATTAACATTAAAACCTTCATCCATCCATAATTTGTCATATCACTAAACGCATTCATCAAGAGAGAGATATATAAAAAGTACCTTAGCATCATCACTATCCTTTGCCAGAATACAAAGGATGACAAGAACACGTTTCCTTATCTCACGATTTTTCATGCCAAGAAGTTCAATGAGAACTGGAATGTAATTCTCCAAAATTACCCATTCCCGGTGCTGGTCTCTTTTTTCACAGAGATCATGTAGCTCTTCCAGGCTATGAATCACTTCTTCCTCTTCTTCAGACTTGAGTTTTTCTTTCATGGAAGCAATCATAATCATGGTGTTTCTGTCCCTCCATTCTTCTATTGATTGCCTCAGAGTTTTGTTTGGACGCAAAATTGATGTGTCTAACACAGTCATAGTTAGGGGGCACAATGTGTTACCATCTGCAAACCACTTATCAATGGCGCTTCTCTCAAATGTCTGTCCTGAAGAAGTTTCCACCGGATCCACCATAACATCCCTTGTGATGGGGCAGTAAAACGATTGAAGTGGTTCCAGTGGCTGACTACCTAAAGATTTCCTCTTAGTAAAGTACTTCATTTCTTTCTCCTTTGGTGATGAAGCCGCATCAGCCCTTTCTAACAAAGCAATGATCTGGTCCATCTGTATAGCTTCCGCCTGATTTTTCCTCAAACGGGCATTCTCTATCTCATTCTTAAATTCTTCAAACTCCTTCTTTAACTCCGATCTCTCGGTTGAGATTCCAACAGCCTCTGCTATGAGAACCAGCAATTGATTGGCATAAGAACGGTCAACATTCCTTTCCTGTATACCAGACTCAATTTTCTCCATGATCTCTTCTTCTGTAATTGCTGCTCGAAACTCAGCTCTCTGCATACTTTCACTAAGCTTCTCAACATCTTCAATAACGGCAGATGAAAGACCAAGTGTGGTCAAAGGAAGGAGATTTAAAGCCCGACTGATCTCTTTCAAAGTGTCCTCAAGGCGCTTCTCAATCCCTCTGGAATTCATTAAAAGATACACTCTGCTCTTCTTGCTGAAATCCAGTATCAACTGCTTAGCAGCTTTTGTTTCTCGGTTGAGAATCTCAATGGCATTCTTCAGGCTCTCCGAATGATCAATATTCTTCTTGCCGATCTCTCGTAAAATGGGGACTATTCTTTCCAAATAACTTGTGAGTTCCTTAAAAGTTTCCTTTTTCATGAGGACTTCATTTGCACCAACTACAAGCTCAAGAATGACTTCTACTGTTTGAGAAATAAAATCCGAAAATGGAAAAGATGAGGCACCAGAAATCACGTCCAGTGCCATCTCTCTGAAAACCCAACCCAGCTAAGAACCAAGATGGTGCTTTTGTATTTGACTGTTTAACTGACTAAAAATTGCACAACTGGGTTGCAGCAAAACCGCCAGAACTTTCTGACCCAGAACAGTTTTTGTTGTACTCATATCAAGTTCCAATCTTTTTCCCGGAAAAATATATGCCTTTAAATTGAACTGGAAACAAAATAGGTCAGAGTCATTTGCTAGTTACACTACTTGTTGCTGAGCTTCAAACCTCAGATCAGTTCCTCCGTTTGGTTGCTGAGAAAAATTTTAAAAGAAAAAGTTCATAGTTTAGAGGAGGTTTAACTTGAATCATAATCCTTTTCCTTCATTATTAGCAGCCAAAGAGGTCTTTTCATGACCATTCCATATGTGTTTATACCATAATTAAACCCACACTCAAAGGGGCAGGATGTATAAGTTCATACTATATTTTCAACTTTATTTCTTCAATTTGAAGCTCAAATTGCAACTCAAGCCAAAAGGGTTTCCCAGTAAACATTAAAACTCAACAATAAAACCAGAAAAGATGAAAAACCCACATAGTCAACATCAAAGTCTTCATTCATTACATAAGAGAAATAGATTACACTAACCTCAAAAAGAGTTGATGCCCATCAAAATCCAGTCCACCACCACTCCTTTCCAGGAAAATGCATTAGATTTTTCCTGGAAAATATCAATCTTGTATTTGGAAGAAAAGCCAGTTCTCTGAACCTGAGAACAATATCAACCGGAAAAAAAAAAAAAAAACAAAAAAGAAGAAGAAAACTTTCAAAATAATTAATAATTGAAGAGTATTTCTCTTTCGTTTATTCCTTTTAGAAATAATATTATCATAATATAGGTTATGAACTTGAAAGTGTCCTTTGTTGACTCCAAGTGTGGATCTCCTCTACCTCCCAAAGTCTTGACTTCTTCTATTCCCTTGAGAAGTTTTCAATTTCCCCTCTTCTTGACAATGAAAATAAAAATAAAAATCGAGATTGGTGCAAAATTTTGTTTCATTTTTATTTTCTTTCTGAGTCTCTGTGCATTGACCTTGTTGAATGGTCATGAGCCATCAACAACAAAAACAACAACCACTGAAAAATAAAATTGGAACATTATATTAAAGAAAAAATAAAGCAAATGTAAATCCCAAAAAAAAAAAGAAAATTTAAATGAAAAACAAGTATATACTATACTTTATAGCAAATTAGCAAAATAACTGCCTAGTACTACTACTACTACTACAGTTAACTACCACCTTGCTGCTACTAGAAATAATAACAAAGGAAAAAGAAGAAAAATAAAGAATAAAATTAGTTGCTGCCTAGCTTTGCTACTTTATTCTTTCCAAGAAGAGTACGCGTTTTTCTTTCTTTCTTTCTTTTTTTTAAATGTTCTTTTTTTCTATGGGGAAATTTAAAGGAAATGAAAGGCTTGCAAGCCAAAACTATTTATTCAGACCAGACCTTAGCGCCGTGTTAAAAATTGAATAAATGAATGAAACCTAATTAGCAAGTGGGGCTCGTTACTTGTTAGGAGGGGTCCTTTGTTTGCCATGCAGTCTTGAATGCTTCGTACAAGGGCAGTGCACATGCTTTGACTCAGCATAGAGTTGATGACTTGTGACTTTTTCCGCACTAAGTGTCCACACACCAAATAAATCAAAAAAAAAAAAAAAACACACACACACGTACACACAACTGTGGGAGTCTTATTTGGTTCCATATTTGTCTAATTTATTTTTATTAGAACGCATCTTTTATCATTTACGTGTTAGTTT
Source organism: Trema orientale (assembly GCA_002914845.1). Lineage (NCBI taxonomy): Eukaryota > Viridiplantae > Streptophyta > Magnoliopsida > Rosales > Cannabaceae > Trema > Trema orientale. The sequence goes on from JXTC01000732.1 coordinate 93,007, forward strand.
TATATGTCTCATGTTCATCTTTTGTTTAGTAAATTCCTTTTTTTTGCAAGAATTTTAATATTTCTTTTAGGAAGTGTTGGCTCGGTTCTCGCCAACTGTCCACGTGTCTCCAATACTTCAGACTTTTCCTGACTCCGAGCTCGATCGAAGGAGGCAGGGGTTTGTACCTGCAAAGACTCTCCGATGCTTAAGTCAAATACTTTCTCACGGAGAGGAGCAATAGGTATATCAGAGACTATATATCTTTTCCAATAATCATCCTCCTATCTTTATGCGGGATATGTGTATATATATATATTCTCCAGGAATGGGTACTGTTCGTGCCCATTCCTAGGAGCAGGTACTTCCTTTCCATCATGTCTACCTCCAGAAATCACGGGTACGGGCTGCCGAGATCTCTCCATGGCTGACATGACTTGCATTCTGCCACTGTTTCCGGAATGGGCTCGAGGTGAGAAGATATCAACAACCAGCCGTTCTGTCAAATCGGCTTACCTGCTCGCACACCTGCTCAGGATCGCATTAAATGTCCTGTCAGGGTCTGGAGGTGAACATCTTCCCGTGCGTTACTCTGTGGCAGACCCTCTAGGCTGCCGACCCCCAGCTATCAAGGCAAGGGTCAGACGGGCCGGGCCCGCCTAAGTTCTCAGATGGGCTTAACTTTGTCCCTCGACAACTGGGTGGGCCCTGAGATGCCTCATGCGGGTCATGTGACTGCTAAATGGTTTTCCTGCAACTGTGTAACAGCAGGCCGTCCACGTAGCAAGTGATCCGAGAATGGGCCCCACATCGCCCACGTGGCGAACGATTAAGTTAGTGGGCCCCACAACTGCCCC
>JXTC01000733.1:11187-25286 GCA_002914845.1 Trema orientale
CTTTTGGAAGAAGATCTCAACCAGGGGCTAGTGGAAACAAAAGAAAATGGCAACAGAATCAAGGAGAAAGGCAAAAGCCCCAAAAGCGCCAAGCCACAGGCCAGCAGACACAATCACCTACTACTCAGAGGACTATTTGTCCTAAATGTGGGAGAACTCATCGTGGAGAGTGCTTAATGGGTTCTGGTGCTTGCTTCCTGTGTGGAAAGTCTGGACACTTTGCAAAGAATTGTCCAAATTCTACAGATGCACAGAAAAAAGTCCCAGCTCGTGTATATGCAATGACTAAAGAAGATGCCGAGGCGAACCCATCCGTTGTAGCAGGTGAGATTCTTATCTCTGGTATTCCTATTCATGCATTGATAGATTCAGGGGCTACACATTCATTTGCATCACCTGCATTTGTGAGGAAATTGGGCAAAACACCAGAATGCTTGAATTTTAAATATTGTGTAACCATTCCGTCAAGAGAAACTTTATGTTCTGATCAAGTTCTCCAGGCATGCCCAATCCAAATAGCTGGTAAAGACTTGAATGTAGATTTGATAGTATTGGATATGCATGATTTTGAGGTTATTTTGGGAATGGATTGGCTATCTAAATACCATGCTACCATTGACTGTTATTTGAAGAGGGTAGTGTTTGAGCCACCAAGTATAGAAAAGTTCACTTTTGTTGGTACTAGTGAAAACTCGATGATTCCAATCATTTCCTCAATAAAAGCAAGGAAGCTACTAGATAAGGGATGTATGGGTTACTTGGCAAGCATAATGGATACTAGAGAAGAGTTAAAAGTGAAGCCTGAGGAAGTACTGGTAGTTAATGAATTTCCTGATGTATTTCCTGAAGATTTGCCCGGGTTACCACCGGAAAGGGAGATAGAGTTTGTTATTGATTTGTTGCCTGGTACGGCTCCTATTTCCAAGGCACCTTATCGAATGGCTCCAGCAGAGTTAAAAGAATTGAAGGTACAGTTATAGGAGCTATTGGACAAGGGTTTTATTCGCCCAAGCTTTTCACCATGGGGTGCTCCAGTTTTGTTTGTGAAGAAGAAAGATGGGACTATGAGACTTTGCATTGATTATAGAGAGCTGAATAGGATCACAATAAAAAATAAGTATCCCCTCCCCAGAATTGATGATTTGTTTGATCAATTACAAGGAGCTTCGGTATTCTCAAAGATTGATTTAAGGTCAGGATACTACCAGTTGAAAATTAAAGAGGAAGATATTCCCAAAACAGCTTTCAGAACAAGATATGGGCATTATGAGTTTTTAGTGATGCCCTTTGGATTAACTAATGCCCCAGCTGCTTTCATGGACATGATGAATAGAGTGTTCAAGGATTTCTTAGATAAATTCGTTATAGTTTTTATCGATGATATTCTGATTTATTCACGCTCAAGAGAGGAACATATGGAACATTTGAGGACTGTCTTGAGAATTCTCAAGGAGAAGCAGTTGTACGCAAAGTTTAAGAAGTGTGAATTCTGGTTAGAGAAAGTTATCTTCCTTGGTCATGTGGTTTCTGAAAACGGCATTTCTGTGGATCCAATGAAAGTTGAAGCTATGAATAATTGGCCAAGACCTACAAATGTTTCTGAGATTCGTAGCTTTTTGGGATTGGCTGGTTATTATAGACGTTTTGTTGAAGGGTTCTCGAAGTTGGCTTCTCCATTGACTCAATTAACAAGGAAGAATGTGAAGTTTCAGTGGAACGAAAATTGTGAAAAGAGCTTTCAGGAATTGAAGCATCGTTTGGTAACAGCCCCTATACTTTCAATACCGTCTGGATCAGGAGGATTTGTTGTTTACAGTGATGCCTCGAAGAATGGTCTAGGATGTGTTCTCATGCAAAATGGAAAGGTCATTGCTTATGCCCCTAGACAATTGAAGAAATATGAAAAAAAGTATCCTACTCATGATTTAGAGCTAGCAGCGGTTGTTTTTGCACTAAAAATTTGGAGACACTATCTTTATGGGGAGAAGTGTGAGATTTACACAGATCACAAGAGTCTCAAGTACTTCTTTACCCAGAAGGAACTGAATATGAGACAAAGAAGATGGCTTGAACTGGTGAAAGATTATGACTGTGAGATTAATTATCATCCAGGAAAAGCCAATGTGGTTGCTGATGCTCTAAGTAGGAAATCACTGGCTACTATGACTGTTAAGCATGTTGATATGAAACATCTCTTAATGGATTTACATAAGTTAGAGTTAGAGATTGTGCCTACAGGTTTAACAGAAAGATTGGCAGCTCTTACTCTTCAACCAACAATTTTAGAGAGAATCAAACAAGGCCAGAATACTGATTCCTATTTGGTGAACTTAAAGAGTAAGATAGAATCTGGAAAAGAGGTGGCCTTCCAGATTTCTAATGATGGTGTGATCAGATGTGGAAACAGACTGTGTGTGCCTGAAGGAATTATTAGAAAGGAGATATTGATGGAAGCTCATACCACTTCTTACTCTGTGCATCCTGGTACTACGAAGATGTATAGAGACTTAAGGATACATTACTGGTGGCCTGGTATGAAGAAAGATGTGGTTAAATTTGTAGAGCAGTGCCTTACATGCCAGCAAGTCAAAGCTGAACATCAAAGACCTGCTGGAAAATTAAAGCCTTTGAACATACCCCAATAGAAATGGGAAGAGATTGCAATGGATCTTGTTGTTGGACTTCCTAAGACAACTAAGGGACACGATGCTATTTGGGTGATTGTGGATAGATACACCAAATCAGCTCATTTCCTTCCAGTTAGAATAACCTATAACTTGGACCAGTTTGCTCGGTTATATGTTCAAGAGATTGTGAGATTACATGGTGTTCCAAAAGTTATCATTTCTGATCGAGATTCTAGATTTACTTCAAAATTTTGGAGGAGTGTTCAAGAGGCAATGGGTACAAAATTGGCATTTAGTACAGCTTTTCATCCTCAAACTGATGGGCAATCAGAAAGAACTATACAGACCCTGGAAGACATGCTCAGAGCTTGTGTGTTGGATTTCCATGGATCTTGGAGCAAATACTTGCCACTTATAGAATTTGCTTACAATAATAGTTACCAGGCTTCCATTGAAACGCCCCCTTATGAAGCGTTATATGGAAGAAAGTGTAGATCTCCAATTCATTGGGATGAGATGGGGGAGAGAAAATTCCTTGGTCCAGAACTGATAAGAGAGATAAATAAGGCAGCAGAAAAGATTCGAAAAAGGATACTAGCTGCTCAAAGTAGACAGAAACGTTATTCAGATCCTCAAAGAAGAAAACTAGAATTTAACATTGGAGATAACGTATTTCTAAAGGTTACTCCTATGAAAGGAATCATGAGGTTTGGGAAGAAAGAAAAGCTAAGTCCTAGATATGTAGGTCCTTTTGAAATACTCGACAAGGTTGGAGATGTTGCCTATAGACTCGCTTTACCACCTTCATTGTCAAATGTACACAATGTATTTCATGTCTCTATGTTAAGGAGGTATATTTCAAGTCCTTCACATTTTTTGAACTATGAGCACCTGGAACTAAGTCAAGACGTGAGCTACGAGGAACATCCAGTGAAGATCTTAGATACAAAAGAGAAGGAACTTAGAAACAAAAGAATCCCTTTAGTCAAAGTACTGTGGAAGAACCATGAAGTGGAAGAGGCCACATGGGAAAGAGAGGAAGAGATGAAAACTAAGTATCCACACTTATTTGGGTAAGCAAATTTCGAGGACGAAATTTTATAAGGAGGGGAGAATTGTGGTACCTAAGATTCTCACATGCATACTAAGCCAATAATAAACATGTTCTAGTTGCATATTAGGCATCTAGAAGTTATTAGTACCACTTTTATAGTAACATGCATTCACATAGATATTATTATACTAATGATTGTTAAAATGTCCCAATGCAGTGTAAAGGCTCAATACCCTCAGAGAGAGAGCTTGGTGTGTGAAAAGAATGAAGAATATATTCATGAATAGCAATACTATATGCACATACATTAAGATCATATTAGTTGACAACTAGGTCAAATAGTAGTTTTTCGGTAAAATATATTTTTCACGCTTTTCGGAGCCTAATTCACAGTTCGTTTAACACGTCAAATAGCTTTAATTTAATGTTTAGGACTCAATTATAGCATTTTATTGGTCGGCCCCAGGTAAGCACGAGGTGGAGTCACGGTACTGAATTGGTGATAAGTTACACTAAGCTAGCTTAGATTCAGCTTAATCGCGTAAGGTTAATTTTGTGCACTCTAGTAATTAGGCATTGATACTTTATTTAAATTATTAATTAGAGTCTAATTGATTTATTTCTATGTTTAATGATTGGTTATAGGGCTAGGTTCCACCAAATTACAATAAGATTGGCTATATAGGATCATTAGTCAAAGTATGACTAGATTTCACTTTCTAAGCTAGGATTCACCAACTTTGGCTAGACTTGAGTGCATAGGATTGTCCAGCAACGTGGTGACTATGCTAAGAGTGTTCTAGAGCTTGACACATGGAAATTAATGAGTGAAATACCCAAAATACCCCTTAGAAATTAAGTAATGCCTTTTCTTAGCCATTAAGTATTGATTTTTGACCAAATCTGGTCATTTTCTTTCCCTTCCTCTCCAGCCACGACCTAAGCCTCTCCAACACCTTCCTACACTTCTCTCAACTTCCCTTATCCATTTCCAAGAGCTTCCAAGTGGTAGAACTCAAGTTGGAGCTCTAGAAAGCAAGATAGATCAAAACTAGTCAAGGTAGTTCTACTAATTCTTCTTCCTATGTTTTGTTTTCCAATTTCAATTCACCACTTGCTCTCAATTAAATAATTGTTTCTCTAGGTTCTCTTGAGTCCTAAAATCAGATTCTAAGCCTTGGGGATCAGTTTGGTGGAGGTAGAAGGCAAGAACTTCAATAAAAACTCAAACTAGTCAAAGTGAGCATTATGTAGGATTTTGAAGTTGTAGTTAATTTCTCTTGCTTCAGCCCTTAAACCAAGGTTATTGTTTAATGAATAATGGTCCTAGGAACCCTTACATATTGCTGGAAACATAAAATTTAAGTGGAGGATTAAATTTAAACCTAAAGCCCTGAAGTGTGCTAGTTATAGATTTAAGTATTTTCATGTGTGGTAGATTATGTTTTTCTATTTATAATCTGATTTTCTAAGCTTGGAGTGTATATTTTATGTATCCTACTATTTATTACACTCATTTGGTGGCTGGTTTTGTTGAGATACAAGTATAAAATTGGTTTTAAACTTGTTAAACTGAAAAAGAGTTCAAGTGCACTTAGATTATTCTAAGCGATCCTCTTTGATGTGTATATGTGGGAATTGGATTGTTAATTGTTATTGCAGGTTTAAAACCATGATTTTAATCATGTGGGAATGTCCTAGAAATAGGGGAGGTGCTGTCCAAATATTTTTTAAGATAAAATGGCAACATTTAGAGGCAAATGGACTAGTATCCCAAAATTATGTGCCGTTTTGGAGTAGTTTTGTGCTAATGAACTAGCATTTAGATTTTAGTACTTTTAAATAGTTTTTCAATACTAGTTATTGACTACCAAGTACCTTAAGTGATTTGTATGCTTCCGAGTCATTATAAGATCAAGTTTCCGAAATTGGTAAAAGTTCTAAATTCGATCTTGTCCAAGTATCTTAGTGCGTTCATTTTAGAAAAATGTGCATTTTGAATAAAAGAATTTCATGACAGGTGATTGGCACACTAATCTCTAGAGGATATTGACTCTTTCCACTATCAATTCCTATCCAGGACACGAGGTAAGTAAAGACTTACAACTGCATCACAAGAACTACATGGAAGATGTCATTTTGTGAAACTTACTTATTCTTAAATGTTATAAAACGGCATGTGCATGGCACGTCTTGCATGCAAATTGAGAATTTTATTACAAGGTATTGAAAGTAAGTACCATTGTACCAATTTTGTAAGATAAATTTTAAGTGCAATTGCTAGTCTGTCGGAGCTGGGTAGGTAAGTCTGTTGATGCAGACTCTCCCGTTGAAGCTTGACTTGCGGATCTTATGATGTGTCTCGTTGAAGCGGGACAATATTAGCGCGGTGTGGGATGCCCCTTTGATGAGGGAAGGAGTTTTCAAAAACCTCACACGACGATCGCACCTTATATTTACTCTTGGCCAGAGTTTCCGCCCAATGTTATCACGGCCTATCGACTTACGGGACTAGCAGTGTGCTAAGGGGCCCAACTGTAAATGTTTTTAAAGAAAATACATGGACTCACATGTTTAAGAAAGAAAAGGGTACAATGGGAACTTTTTGAGATTTTAAAGCATACATAAGCATGCATAGTTTTTACTTACTGAGCTTTAGCTCATTTTAGTCTTGTGATGCAGATGAGGAGGTACATTTTACTATTGACTAGCTGGTTGCCTGGCCTGCCTTTTGTCCCCATGATCATACATATGTGGACGATCTTGACCTATGGGTGACATTTTGTTTTGAGATATTTTGGTGTAATATAAATACTACTGCTGATGACAAAATAGACTGGTGAAAACCTCTTTTGATTGTACATTTTGTAAAGATACTTTTTGCAAGTAATGCCACGCAGTTGCTTCGTTTAAAAGTTTTAGAAAGTTCAAATTTGCCCACCTTTTCACAAAACTAAAGATATGGTTTAAGAAAGAGTAATACTTCCTAGTTTGGCTGTATACGACAATATGGTTAAACTAGGGGGTGTTACAAATAATCATACTACACACCTTGTTTTGAACTGGCACCTAGTATGAAAGATGTTTTCATGTTGCACCTCTTCATCGTCTTTGCCTTGCGCACTTAGAGCTCTCCTTGCCACCAACAAATCTCCTTGGGCCAGGTATTATTCTTCATTTGCATCTTCCAATAGTGGCATAGAGTTAGTGTCATCTTCATCTTCGGTCTCGATCTCACCGTCATCTCGTAACACTATATCCCTTTTATTCGAACATTGACTAGCTATGTGATCCCTTCCTTGGCATTTAAAGCACTTGATATCACAATTCCTAGACTTCTTGTTTTGAACTGAGCTCTAGACCAACAAATACTCTTTATTTGGTACAACGAAATGAGTTCTAGACCAACAAATACTCTTTATTTGGTACCTTGAGATGTTTGGTAAGTTTCGGGCAATAAACTCCTTGTTTTGAACTCTCTCCGAAGAGAATGACCAAAATTAGCTAAAAATTACCATTCGGGAAAACTAGGTGCTGGAGACAACGAAATGAGTTCTAGTCCAACAAATACTCTTTATTTGGTACCTTGAGATACCAGGTAATTTTGGCCAACAAACTCCTCGTTTTGAACTCTCTCCAAAGAGAATGACCAAAATTGACAGAAAATTGTCATTTGGGAAAACTAGGTGTTAGATGCAACGAAATGAGTTCTAGACCAACAAATACTCTTTATTTGGTACTTTGAGATATTAGATAAGTTACGGGTAACAAATTCCCTGTTTTGAACTCTCTCCAAAAAGAATGACCAAAATTGACTAAAAATTGCCATTTGGGAAAACTAGGTGCTGGATGCAACGAAATGAGTACTAGAATAACTAATACTCATTATTTGGTATCTTGAGATATTAGGTAAGTTTCGGGCAACAGACTTCTTGTTTTGAACTCTCTCCAAAGAGAATGACAAAAATTGACCAAAAATTTCCAGTTGGGAAAACTAGATGCTAGATACAATGAATTGAGTTCTAGGCCAACAAATACTCTTTGTTTATTACTTTGAGATATTAGGTAAGTTTTATGCATTAAATTCCTTATTTTGAACTCTCTCTAAAGAGAATGACCAAAATTGACTGAAAATTGCCAATTGGGAAAACTAGGTTCTAGATAAAACGAATTCCATTCTAGACCAACAAATAGTCTTTATTTGGTACCTTGAGGTATTAGGTAAGTTTCGAGCAACAAACTCCTTGTTTTGAACTCTTTCCGAGGAGAATGACCAAAGTTGACCGAAAATTGTCGTTTGGGAAAACTAGGTGCTAGATACGACGAAATGAGTTCTAGACCAACAAATTCTTATTATTTGGTACCTTGAGAAATTAGGTAAGTTTCGGGCAAAAAACTCCTTGTCTTGAACTCTCCTCAAAGAGAATAACCAAAATTGACCGAAAATTGCCATTTGGGAAAACTAGGTGCTAGATACAATGAAATGAGTTCCAGACTAACAAATAATCATTATTTAGTACCTTGAGATATTCGGTAAGTTTCGGGCAACAAACTCCTTGTTTTGAACTCTCTCCAAAGAGAATGACCAAAATTGACCGAAAATTGCCATTAGGGAAAACTAGGAGTTAAATACAACGAAATGAGTTCTAGGCCAACAAATGCTCTTTATTTGATACCTTGACATATTAGGTAGGTTTCGGGCAACAAACTCCTTGTTTTGAATCTCCCCAAATAGAATGACCAAAATTGACTGAAACTTGCCATTTGGGAAAAGTAGGTGCTGGATACAATGAAACGAGTTATAGACTAACAAGTACTCTTTATTTGGTACTTTGAGATATTAGGTAAGTTTCGGGTAACAAACTCCTTGTTTTGAACTCTCTCCAAAGAGAATGACCAAAATTGACCGAAAATTGCCATGTGGGAAAACTTGGAGCTAGATACAACGAAATGAGTTCTAGGCCAACAAATGCTCTTTATTTTGTACCTTCATATATTAGGTAAGTTTCGGGCAACAAACTCCTTGTTTTGAACTCTCTCCGTAGAGAATGACCAAAATTGTCCGAAAATTGCCATTTGGTAAAACTAGGAGCTAGATACAACGAATTGAGTTCTAGGCCGACAAATGCTCTTTATTTGGTACCTTGACATATTCGGTAAGTTTCGGGTAACAAACTCCATGTTTTGAACTCTCTCCAAAGAGAATGACCAAAATTGACCGAAAATTGCCATTTCGGAAATGTAGGTGCTCGACACAACTAAATAAGTTCTAGACTAACAAATACTCTTTATTTGGTATCTTGAGATATTAGGTAAGTTTCGGGCAACAAACTCCTTGTTTTGAACTCTCTCCAAAGAGAATGATGAAAATTGGCCGAAAATTACCATTCGGGAAAACTAGGTGCTAGAGACAACGAAATGAGTTCTAGACCAACAAATACTCTTTATTTGGTACCTTGAGATATAATTTCGGGCAACAAACTCCTTGTTTTGAACTCTCTCCAAGGAGAATGTCCAAAATTGGCCAAAAATTGTCATTCGGGAAAACTAGGTGCTAGAGACAACGAAATGAGTTCTAGACCAACAAATACTCTTTATTTGGTACCTTGAGATACTAGGTAATTACGGGCAACAAACTCCTTGTTTTGAACTCTGTCCAAAGAAAATGACCAAAATTGGCCGAAAGTTACCATTCGGGAAAACTAGGTGCTAGAGACAACGAAATGAGTTCTAGACCAACAAATACTCTTTATTTGGTACCTTGAGATACTAGGTAATTTCAGGCAACAAACTCCTTGTTTTGAACTCTCTCCAAAGAGAATGACCAAAATTGACCGAAAATTGTCATTTGGGAAAACTAGGTGCTAGATGCAATGAAATGAGTTCTAGACTAACAAATACTTTTTATTTGGTACTTTGAGATATTAGGTAAGTTACGGGTAACAAACTTCTTATTTTGAACTCTCTCCAATATGACCAAAATTGACCGAAAATTGCCATTTGGGAAAACTTGGTGCTGGATGCAACGAAATGAGTTCTAGACCAACTAATACTCATTACTTTGTATCCTGAGATATTAGGTATATTTCGCTCCACAGACTTCTTGTTTTGAACTCTCTCCAAAGAGAATGACCATAATTGACCAAAAATTTCCAATTGGGAAAACTAGATGCTAGGTACAATGAATAGAGTTCTAGACCAACAAGTACTCCTTATTTGTTACTTTGAGAAATTTGGTAAGTTTCGAGCATTAAATTCCTTATTTTGAACTCTCTCTAAAGAGAATGACCAAAATTGACCGAAAATTGCCAATTGGGAAAACTAAGTGCTAGATACAACGAATTGCATTCTAGACCAACAAACAGTCTTTATTTGGTACCTTGAGATATTAGGTAAGTTTCGAGCAACAAACTCCTTGTTCTGAACTCTCTCCGAAGAGAATGACCAAAATTGACCGAAAATTGTCGTTTAGGAAAACTCAGTGCTAGATACAACGAAATGAGTTCTAGACCAACAAATTCTCATTATTTGGTACCTTGAGAAATTAGGTAAGTTTTGGGCAACAACTCCTTTTTTTGAACTCTCTCCAAAGAGAATGACCAAAATTGACCGAAAATTGCCATTTGCGAAAACTAGGTGCTAGAAATAACGAAATGAGTTCCAGACCAACAAATAATCATTATTTGGTACCTTGAGATATTAGGTAAGTTTCGGGCAACAAACTCCTTGTTTTGAACTCTCTTCAAGGAGAATGACCAAAATTTACCGAGAATTGCCATTTGGGAAAACTAGGTACTAGATAGAACGAAACGAGTTCTAGGCCAACAAATGCTCTTTATTTGGTACTTTGACATATTAGGTAAGTTTCGGGCAACAAACTTCTTGTTTTGAACTCTCTGCAAAAAGAATGACCAAAATTGACCAAAAATTGCCATTTAGGAAACTAGGTGCTAGACACAACGAAATGTGATTTAGACCAACAAATACTCTTTAGTTGGTACCTTGAGATATTACTTAAGTTTCGGGTAACAAACTCCTTATTTTGAACTCTCTCCAAAGAGAATGACCAAAATTGACTGAAAATTTCCATGTGGAAAAACTAGGAGCTGGATACAATGAAAAGAGTTCTAGGCCAACAAATGCTCTTTTTGTTGTATCTTGACATATTAGATAAGTTTCGGGCAACAAACTCCTTGTTTTCAACTCTCTCCGTAGAGAATGACCAAAATTGACCAAAAATTACCATTTGGTAAAACTAGGAGCTAGATACAACGAAATGAGTTCTAGGCCAACAAATGCTCTTTATTTGGTGCCATGACATATTCGGTAAGTTTCGGCTAACAAACTCCATGTTTTGATCTCTCTCCAAAGATAATGATCAAAATTGACCGAAAATTGCCATTTCGGAAAAGTAGGTGCTCGACACAACGATATAAGTTCTAGACCAACAAATACTCTTTATTTGGTATCTTGAGATATTAGGTAAGTTTCGGGCAACAAACTTCTTGTTTTGAACTCTCTCCAAAGAGAATGACCAAAATTGGCCGAAAATTACCATTCGGGAAAAGTAGGTCCTAGAGACAACGAAATGAGTTCTAGACCAACAAATACTCTTTATTTGGTACCTTGAGATACTAGGTAATTTCGGGCAACAAACTCCTTGTTTTGAACTCTCTCCAAAGAGAATGACCAAAATTGACCAAAAATTATCATTTGGGAAAACTAGGTGCTAGATGCAATGAAATGAGTTCTAGACCAACAAATACTCTTTATTTGGTACTTTGAGATACTAGGTAAGTTACGGGTAACAAACTCCTTATTTTGAACTCTCTCCAAAGAGAATAACCAAAATTGACCGAAAATTGCCATTTGGAAAAACTTGGTGCTGGATGCAACGAAATGAGTTCTAGACCAACTAATACTCATTATTTGGTATCTTGAGATATTAGGTATGTTTCGGGCCACAGATTTCTTGTTTTGAACTCTCTCCAAAGAGAATGACCTTAATTGACCAAAAATTTCCAATTGGGAAAACTAGATGCTTGATACAATGAATAGAGTTCTAGACCAATAAATACTCTTTATTTGTTACTTTGAGATATTTGGTAAGTTTCGAGCATTAAATTCCTTATTTTGAACTCTCTCTAGTGAGAATGACCAAAATTGACCGAAAATTGCCAATTGGGAAAACTAGGTGCTAGATACAACGAATTGCATTCTAGACCAACAAACAGCCTTTATTTGGTATCTTGAGATATTAGGTAAGTTTCGAGCAACAAACTCCTTGTTTTGAACTCTTTCCGAAGAGAATGACCAAAATTGACCGAAAATTGTCGTTTGGGAAAATTCGGTGCTAGATACAACGAAATGAGTTCTAGACCAACAAATTCTTATTATTTGGTACCTTGAGAAATTAGGTAAGTTTCGGACAATAAACTCCTTTTTTTGAACTCTCTCCAAAGAGAATGACCAAAATTGACCGAAATTTGCCATTTGGGAAAACTAGGTGCTAGATACAACGAAATGAGTTCCAGACCAACAAATAATCATTATTTGGTACCTTGAGATATTAGGTAAGTTTCGGGCAATAAACTCCTTGTTTTGAACTCTCTCCAAGGAGAATGACCAAAATTTACCGAAAATTACCATTTGGGAAAACTAGGTGCTAGATAGAACGAAATGAGTTCTAGGCCGACAAATGCTCTTTATTTGGTACCTTGACGTACTAGGTAAGTTTCGGGCAACAAACTCCTTGTTTTGAACTCTCTCCAAAAAGAATGACCAAAATTGACCAAAAATTGCCATTTAGAAAACTAGGTGCTAGACACAACGAAATGTGTTTTAGATCAACAAATACTCTTTAGTTAGTACCTTGAGATATTACTTAAGTTTCGGGTAACAAACTCCTTGTTTTGAACTCTCTCCAAAGAGAATGACCAAAATTGACCGAAAATTTCCATTTTGGAAAACTTGGTGCTAGATACAACGAAAGGAGTTCTAGACCAACAGATAGTCTTTATTTGGTACTTTGAGCTATTTTTTTTTTGCTAAATGTTTCCAGAAGGGAGCAGCCCTCCGGTAGTTTTATTAAATAATATAGAAAACATTAACAATACAAAATGTAACCAAGATTGAAAACCTCACAAAGATGGGAAAGATTGCATATTGCCGAAACATGACTATTGCCTTAACCTCCCTAGAATGCCTCGTTAAAAACCTTTCCATGTAAAACCCAATGGGAAAAACTGCAGAAAGAAAAAAAGAGCACATCGTATTACAAAAGATGGGCCACTATGAAAACCGAAAAGCACTACACCCCATGAAATCCTTGGAAAAAGCATCCTGAATAAATGAAGGAGTGGAATGCCACCATGTTGAAGACTGAAAACTTGTAGCTCGAGAAGCTAAAATATCAGCAACTGTATTACCTACCCTGAAAATATGAGAGACATGAAAATTCATCTTTGAAATCCTGTCAATGCATCGCTACTAAGATGGTTTCCAGCGCCAAGGAACAGAAGGTGACCGCGCCCTAAAAAGAGTGACCAGATATGAAGAATCACACTCTAGCCATAAAGTCATCCAACCAAAGTAAGTCATAGGCATAAGAGATAGCATGAATTGCACCCGCGAGCTCTGCCTCAAAAGCAAATGCCTTTCCAAGTGGAATAGCAAAAGCTCTTTTAAAGAATCCTCTGGATGTTCTAAATACACCTCCACACCCTGCCAAGCCTAGACTACCAAAAGCAGATCCATCTGTATTTACCTTCAACCAACCTACAGGAGGAACTCGCCAATGTACCTCAACAATTTTTGGAGCCTTAGGCGGTTTTGGCTGCACATGAAGACAATGCAAAATCTGGAGCTCAGCTAAAGTATTCCACATGGTTTCAGAAATAATCCCATTGGCCTCCCCCACTGAACGCCATATGAAAATTATAGCCGAATTAACAGAGGCAGTTTCATTATCAAAGAAACATTTATTACGAAAAGTCCAAATCACCCAAATAGCTATTACAAGGGCTGATCTCCAAAGTTGAGAAATTTGTGTACTAAAATTGGCATCCAAAGCATCTAATCATAAATCCACTATGGAACCATCCCGACGAATTTTTCGTCAAAAAGCTGAGGAGATAGCTGATACGAGCCAACTTGTGACGAAATCCGAAACAAGAATGATGCCTAGGACCGTTCTACAATCAGATTCGGATAGGAAACCTTGACCCAACACCTATAAAGAGATGTGAACCTTGGTATAAGGGAAGACGCCACAATCAAAGATGGAAAACTCGATTGATAAGTCAAGGGATGAACGCCACAGAGAATTCTGATAAGTTCGACTAAGTTCTCAAAGAACGAAAGAGAAATTGCTCTCAATTTTTTGATGAATTGTAATCTTCTATTATTGAATGAAAAGT